>KZ985634.1:6396-66558 GCA_000687305.2 Phytophthora rubi
CTTACCAACGCGGAACCATGACGAAAACTTCTCTTCGTTACACGCGTTCGGACCCAGCACGCCAACCATTGCTGCGCGAAGTGAGATATTCGCGTCAAAAAGCCTGGTTCCTACGCTGGGCTCAATTGAGATGTGATCATCACACCATGCGTTGGAATCAAACCGCTGAGAGGGTCTTGAAAGTATTTCTCGTTTTAGCTGCAGGAAAATTGCAGAATGAGTCTACGGTCTCACTACTGCCTACCTTTGCCAACGACCCTCGAGCGGTTGCGCAGCGAGCGGTTGCACGTTGGTTTCCGAACTTGAATTCGTGCGATCCGGAAAACCTCTCTTCCTCTCCGTCTTATGAACCGCCCTGCGGGTCAACGTCGTCCGGAAACGTACCAGGGTCGTAGATGGTTTTCTGTTCGAGATAGCAAGACCTGCTGAATATGAAGGCTGGTATTGTAAGGACTTCTATCCAGCGATAAACATGCAAGCTATTTGTGATTCTCGTCGTCGCTTTATGGCTGCGACATGCGACCAGGGTCTTACAGCTACAAGAAGACTTGGAAAACGTTCCGAATTGGGCTATCGGTGCAAAATGTGGTTCCTCAGGGCTGTCATTTGCTTGGTGATGCTGGGTACACCCTCGGCTGTGAGCTACTTACTCCTTACATTCCACGTGAAGAAGGTGGAGAACTCTCTCGTCAGCAAGAATATTACAACTACGTGCACAATGCCACTCGTACTGTATGGTGATCGAGTGTGCTTTCGGGATGTTGAAGCAGCGATTCCATTTAATTAGACGTCAGCTCGAGCTGAAGTCAAGCACTGACTGCACTAGGTGCATTTTAGCGGCAATGACTCTGCACAATATTCTAATTGACCTTGAAGACGACACTGTTAGCCGCAACGAACGTGATGAACCAAGTGATATTGTGTTGAAAATGGAGCCGAGTGCCGACAGGCGTGATATTTGTAAGGCAAAGCGTAACGATTTAGCTAGCCTACTTTGCCCCTGAGTGAATAAACGCTAGTCGATACGCTGCAGCGCGCGAATGGGCTCCATTATGGCAGCGGTTTGCTGCTGCAGTGCTTCTTCTTGGCGCGCTAGCGACGACCCGAGATTGACGGCTCAGCTGACGCAAAAGCCTTTTCCTTCATGGCTTCGCCTACCAGCTTCACTCCGTCGGCAAGTGCACGCAGTCCTATTCCGAAAATAACACGCAACTAAGTAATTAATGAGGAATAGCACCAGTAGAATGACTACAGCAAATAACTTCTTCAACACATTCACCGTTCGTCTTCTTGTGCTTGTTGCGCGTTAACCCAGTCGCCTCTTCATCGCTCGCCATCATGTCGTCGGTATCCGCGTCGTCATCATGATCGGTCGAAGCATCACAGAGCGACGTGTTCTGCATGCCTGGATTCGGAGCCCACTGCTCGAGCATCAGGTCCAGACACGGAGGGGGGGCGCCTTTGGCACGTTGCCAGTAGCACTGCGATCCGCGCGATAGAGCGACCATTTTTTTTAAGCCACTTCACCTATATATCCAATAAATAAAATTATTAACAATGCCGGCATCAAGCGATTTCCTAAACTAGTTTCCCTTATCCTTGCACTGGACTACGGCGTACGCTCTCTCTTCAGCCTAGTTCACCAACGTGGCCACCAACACCCATGCTGCACTAACCTCAATGTGGTTGCGCGCGCGCTTGAACTCCTCCTTCGCAGTCACGTATCTATATAATTGCACACATACATCACACACAGCGACACTCATCTTACATTTAGCAACTACCTCTGTTTACCCACACCGTAGTACGAATGTCCTTACCGCACAGTGAACAGTGTCTCCGTCGCCTCCTTCGTTCACACCTCTGCGTTGCTTTTTGACGGGCGCCCACGCTTCGCCTGCTTCTTGGCCGGTTGCGCTGGAATATTTCCCGTAGCTGCTTCTCCACCGTCACCAGCGTCCCTGACCGTGGCTTCTGCTGCCGGTGGTAAGGCCGACTGCAGGGAGGGGAGGGCCGCGTCCGGCGTGGGCAACTCCATGAAGCTCGCTTCTGACTGCTCGTGGCAAGTTTACAACTGAATAACTGGGGGAATTACAATGGCTGAGAGAGACGACCGAGAGAGATTCAAACACATAACGAGTTTGAAAGGGTATATCGATCAGCGGTTCAGCTCTCAGACCCAGCAATCTGAGGTCAGCGTCGGGGAATTACGACGACGTTTATTCCCAGACCCAGACACCGACGGAGAAACCAGGGCCTTAGTAGTCAACAAATCATTCAATAGAACATATGGTGAAAAAGTGAAATATTCGCGAATTATTGTTTTAAAATTTGGATATCGCTGTTATTTACGGAACAACTCTTTCTGCTGCGTACAATCCAGCTACTGATATATTGCGAGATAACTGTTCTAAACAGTGATATTTAAGACTATAACCCAGTCATTTTAAATGCAGCTGATGTGCATCAGCAAATTTCAGACAAACTCAATAAACATGACTATTTTTGCATTTGCTGCATCTGAACAAAATGCCAAACGGTCTTATCGGTAAGATATGCGATGTGCGCTAGATGTCAGATCGACCACACCCGTCTCTCTAGTCTGTAGGCCAGTAAACAAGCTCTAGCTGCACAGCTTGCATTTCTTGAAAGAAACCAGGCGTTTGTTGCCACCGCGATGTCGTCGACCTATCTGAAAATAGGTCAGGTTGCAATACTGTCAATGAGCAAATCCTTTGAAACTATATACATTTGGGAGGGAACATCTATTTTCACCAACGTTTCTAACCCAGCACAGGATCATGAGCTGGGATTTGTTCCGAGACGGAGATTTATTCCAAACGACCCTTGAAATGCAATAAACACCCACCGGTTTTAGGAAAACTGCTTGTATAGAAAAAGATGGTTAAAATGACTTTAAAGCGGGATTGTTGCAATATTGGCCATCATCCGCTAAGACACACTTTTTGCGACTGTTATCTAATATTTTCCATATTCAGCAATAGATTCCTGGTCATATCAAGGGAACACTTCATGTAGACAGTCCAGCGAGTATCCGGTCTATGTGCGTACGTTTTCGGTATGCCATAACAAAAGGAATTCGTTATGGCATACCGAAAACGTACGCACATAGACCGGATACTCGCTGGACTGTCTACATGAAGTGTTCCCTTGATATGACCAGGAATCTATTGCTGCTCGTTATCTACATGTATTGCTGCTCGTTAATGAAGCCGCATTTTTCAGAAGCTGGTGGATATGCTAGTGCTGCCCCATCAGACCAAGTTGTATGGCCCAAAAGTGCACGTTTGAAAGCTTTTAGCTATGTAGGAGAGACAGTTTAGGTGCTGTATGTGATAACTAAGTGCTCTTCCCATTCGTCCTCCTATTGGCTAATTAGCGGTGTATGCCATAACAAGGAGTACGTCATAACAAAGAGAATTCGGTACCTCCAAATATGTGGATGCAATTTTGGCCAATCACAGTAGCTGTACTTACGCTCGTGACAGACTGGACGAGCATACAGTACACTAGTATAGAGCATCTCAGTCGCTGCGCTCTTTTTGAGTTGCTTCGGGGTCGATCCCAGAAATTTGTGTGGGTCACCCAGTTTCTGGCGCGCGCGCCCCGAAAGGTCACTCACTACCTATCAAGACAAATCAAACTGCAAAAGAGATGGCAAATCTGAAGAAGAAGACGGCAACGGGCTGTAAACAGAGAGCTCTAAAATGTACACTACAGCAACGAGAGGTGCTGGTAGTTATGGCTCACTCGTTCCTTTCTACTCGAGGGCGAGCTTCCGCGGATGCCGCCACAATTTTCCGTTTTCACGCAGCACAAAGTAAATAAAAATTGAACGAGATGTAACGATGCAGGTATCTTCCAATTGACCAATGTATTGTATTCGGACTGCGCTTGCTTGCAGGCGCTGTACGGTCTTATTATGAAATACTTGGCCGAGATATCGTGACGGCCGACGACCCCGAAGCCGCTTCGAGCCAGGCAGGCCTTGCTGCAGACACTCCGCCTAGTATAGCACCTGATCGCGCTGCTCATGCACGCGCGGTAAAGGCTGAAAAGCACGCGCACCGTAAGGGTCTGTTACCCCTGCTTATGCGTGGTGTGCGCTCTAACAATACAATGCACTCATGTCCAGAAAAAACAATGCACGATTTGCGTGTACAGCAAGCGGCATATGCGCGCAGTTGCAAGCCGGCCAAGCTAATCAAACCGACCAAGCTGCAAAACTCGGAAAGTAAATGGTGACGGACACCGCGTGCTATAACTGCTAAGCACTTGCCAAGCGCCGCCGCGTAGCGGCGGTAGTCTTTTTATTTGTTGGAGCAGATCACTACGCTCGCTTCGCTATTAAAGGCAGGCTGCCTACGCTCCGCTACGGCAGTGACGCCCCCCGTTCCGCTCGCCTGCGGCTTCGCTTCACTACTCACCCTATGGTTCTGCAAGGCCGCCTTTGCTACGCTTGGCCGCAAATAATTATTAATATCCAATGAAGGCCGCCTTCGCTGCGCTCGGCAGCAGTATTTGTACCCAATGAAGGATTTTTAGCATTAATGCCCAATGAAGGGCGCAGAGCGCCAATTTCGGCCAATGGCATTCTTGTCCCCCCCCTCCGTGGCGTTCCTCTGATTGATGCTTTAGATTCTATTTCATATTTTCAACTTACTCAATGAGCGTTTATTACTCTCACTTGGACGTGTTGCGCTGGCCCTTGCCTGACCCTTGCTGATGCACACAAAATCGTTATCGAGCGCTCGGCTTCCCCCTCCTCACCTTGCAGCGCGACGACGTCGTCGCTTACTAAATGGTCCCATCGCCGTCTCCCTTACCTCAGACACACCCGTCGCTTGCCCGCTGGGTCATGAGCAGTGCAGCTGGCCGAGTGCACAAGTTCACTGTGTGCAAATAGACCCAAAATATGTGCATATGCGGATACAAAGGTATGAGCATAGTCGAAGACGCTTTTGACTCGCACGGCCTGGACCGTGATGTATGGTCTTTCAACGTGGACTTCCCGGTGCCTTCTTCAGCATTGAATCTGCTTCGGCGAGGTGGTATAAACGTCCGTGCACGCGTCACAGAGCGGAAATGCGTTTAGTCAAGTAAGATAAGACTGCAAAGATTATATCGGTTCATTGATGCGGCCGCAGCGCTAAGTAGTGTGCAAGAGCAAGGTGCTTCATTGCTAGCACGAATTCGGATGCTATTTCTTTTGTTTTAACAACCGCTACTTCTATCATGTCCTCATCAATTGTAAATGCATTTCGTATTGCTGTCGAAGCTGATAGTTTAGTTAGCGTTTCTTAATTCAGTTGATCCTATCCTACGAGGTAAATTTGGCAGAATGTTCGGGACATCGTGCAGGAACGACGGTCTTAGGTACATATCCGTGATTTGTACGAGTATTATCTCTAGCTCCTCTAGCAAGGGAAATAAAAATTGGAAAAGTATTCTATTCGTTTCGTTGCAAAACCCTGCTAATTGCTCGGCAATCAATGTCTAACTGACGGGAGCACCGACAGCAAGTCTCACAGATGCACTGACACTCTATCTCTACTCGTGTTGGGAACCTCGGCTTTCTCGAGCAAATCTTGCATTCAGTTCTGACGAATTTCGCGTTTCTTAGCTAATCGCTTTAGTTGCACTCTGTGCTTTAAAGGCATGCGCAAAATTGGCGAAGTACTCGATTTGAAGCTATGAACATTAGTTTCACTAACTTCGGCGTTGGTGTATGCACATGCCTCCTTAAAGATGGGGTTTTGATTTTTTTTACAGATTTCCCATTTTTAAACCTCAAATTCTCCCGTGAAAAACTAAGGTTTTATACTCTAGTAGTCTATACAGGTAAAATCAGCTTCTTGTGTGCTTGCAAACTAAAAACCAATGTTATAGTTGCTGTTTGTGTTATTGGACTGTATGAGTGACTCTCAAATATTGCCATTACAGTACGCACCTGGAGAGGCGGGTAACGGAAAATGTGTCATTTAAAGCATTTAGTAAGCATAATGTAGCATGGATTCAGTACAACTGCAAGAATAGAATGGTAGTTCGTGCATGCACACATGTACGCTGACGGCATACCACGAAAAAGTGTAACCTTTTTCAAGATGGGGGAGGCTTTTAATGCATGCGGTACGTAATTCTGACAGATATCAATAGTTTGTACAGTTTTACATGGGTGTTGCACTACTGAGAATTTATATACAAGTGCTTTGTTTTGCACACGCTACTCGAAAAAGCGATTGGTCGACGCACATACTCGCAGCAAACTACGAATATGCATCTCAGTATTTTCTAGATAATTTGAGGAAATCTAACACATCCAGGGTCTGGCGAGGTCGCCCACGGGCTACGCTACCATCCGTTCTCAACGCTGATCTCGTTTCCAGCGGATATGTCTACCGACTCCGAACAAGCGCTTACCTGGACCAACTGGGATCTCTTGTAAATGCGAAATCAAAATGAAAAGCCCTCGAGAGGGCAATTGTCGATGCACTACCGGCAAAAGGAGACCCGACGTATGCGGACACCACTTTATGCCGCCGACTAGCAAATTGAGCCTAGCGCAGGAGTAATGTGGCTACGCGGAACGTAATACATTACATTTAACGAGTCTGAAGCAACAGTCTAGGTATCGGACATCAGTGAGTGAACCATTTTACTTAAAGTTTGCATGTGTTCCACAATTCCAATATCGAAATCCAAAAATCTTCCGTGATAAGCTACTTTGTGGGAAAAGCCGGAACTCCCAAATTTTAAGGAGGCCTGTGCATGCAACGTGTTTTGCAGTTAGTGTCCATGACGGCATATCCTTCTCTTTGATTACCCTCGTGTTGAATAAATCGACATTCTCTTGTTCAGGGCATTTGCAGCGACGGACGCCGCAAGGTTGCAAACCATTCAGGATCTGATTTACGTATGTTCTGGATCGTTAAGACATAAACGTATACATTCCCATATCTCACACCTCGCCGCTGAACGGGGTGCTCTATTTTCGACAGTGGCGTTGATAAAGCGAGCGAACAACATAATTTAATTGTTCTAGATCACCAATAAAAATGGCATCGCGTCCACCAAAGGGCATTATGCTGCCGCTTGGCCATATCTCGCGCATTAGCTGGTCGATCTAATAAAGCATACCACATGAAATCACGCTAAACGCAACGATAACCACTAAATGAGCAAGAGCAAATTCTTCGTGGAGTCGTTAAGCTTTTTTCACCTTTCAAAGAAGAGATACGAGAAAAAGACGTTGAGAATTAATTCCAAAAAACACAGACAGAACATATAGTGTGGTCTTTAATATTAATTTCCAACAACCACCTTGGGGAAATATGCAGATCATGTTTAGCGGGAGTGGAGTGGCGGCACCCCACTCTGATCCGCCGCGTAGCTTCCGTGCAAACATTCCTCCAGCAGCCCCGCCGACATTTATGCAGCCCTCAGCACATTAATCTTGACATCCCTGCTGATCCTTGTGCTGTGAGAACTGGGTACTCCTCGAACGAGCTTGACATCCGTCTGCCCAGCAGCTTGATTGCTAGCCGATCCGCCCCCGCGTTTAGCAAAGCTGTGGCTCCGCCAATCCGGATGGAGTGAGTTGAATAGCGGGCAGGTTCATGTCCCTCTTGTGCAGCCGCAGCCTTGATAACTTCAGCTACCTCTCTCGCCTCAATGCCGGCTCCTCTTGAGGTGGACAGAGCAGGTTGGTCACCTTGGGTCCCGAACATTCTTGCTCCTTTGACGATCCACCGCGCAGCTCGCACGGGGCACACCACTCTGTCACCTGTTCGCTCATGATAACGAACTTCTTCACGTCCAAACTGATTATTATTCGCCCCGCACAGTCTAATGCCCACCCGGACAGCCTCTCGTGGTGTGGTGACGCGGCCTTGGCTGTCACGAAAGCTAATGTCATCGAGCCGCAAAACTTACGGGTGATGACGCCGCCCGATAAAGAGGTATTCTGATCTCCGCAACAGGAAGAAATAAGCCAGCAGGATGCCACCCCATACGAGCTTTGTGCAAGCTAGCTTGAAGTCCAGACTAGCACAAATTCGACGGAGAATCTGGGCTGAAAGAGGATACTGCTTGGCGACAGGGCTAGAAAATCGACGAATCCCGCGTAGAAGAAGCGCGTGACCCGCATTCACACCGGGATCGTAGCCGAGATTATTTTTGTGATACCAGCGGACGGCGCAGAGCTTGGCACAAATTGTCGCGTAAGAATTGCCCTGCCCGGCGGCATTCATACCGAAGCGCCACAAGTATACAGCGAATGATCCGAGTTGAGTGGCGTTGCCGTTGAGATCTTTTTCAGGGAGCCACGTGGGGTAGCTCATCCATCCACACCACCGATTCCATTGATACCACGCTCGTCAATAGTGGTTCTGGGAGGACTTGGTCAGTGCCCCTGCGCGCAACATAGCTCCCAAAGCCGAGAGAGTTTCCTGTAGTTGCTCGGAACTGGAACCTGTGACCAACCACAAGAAAGGTTAGCGAATTCTTCAGCTTTGCTGGTCGACTGCCACACCCGGGACCCAGCATCAGCCATGATGTTTTCCACCCGAGGGATATGGGCTGCTGTTGCGAAGAAATTGTAGCGAATCTCCACCAAGCCCAATAGTCTAAGTAGCAGTTGCGCCGTGACATTACGGCTTGCTCGTTTGTTATTCCATGAAACCGCGGACTGGTTATCGATCCAAAGCCGGATGTGCATCTGGACGAAAGAGTCCGAACTAGTCCAGTGCGGCCCCCACACAGCACATGCGAAGACGGCACTCATGAGCTCACGGAGGTTGATGTCATAGTCACCTTCTCCCTCCTGATGGAAAATGTCGATTTGGTCATGCTCTTCTGCGTCAAAGGCGACCTGAATGTACTCTTTTCGTGACAGACAAAGAGCACACAATCCGATATCGCTAGCATCCATGAAGACGTTAATATCAGGTGGTTGGGAGCTCGCGAATCGTTGCAGTGGTATCCAGTTGAGGTTTGCCGTGTGCAGGATTAGTCTAAACCACCGCAAATCATCTCGAGCTCCGTTGGATATTGGAGCTCTACAGAACCGGCGAATCGATCGACACAATGATGACAACCTCTGAAAGAATGGCGCCGCTGACCTGACGCAAGTCACCACGTGGCACAGACTACCAAGAAGTTTTTCTAGATCCGACTTCGACGTATATTTCCTGGACAACATGCTTTCAACGCGCAAAAGGGCTTTCGCGATCTTTTCCGGTGGCATCGCCACGTAGGATGACGGGATATTCCGATGTAATCCGAGTGCTTTGCCCGTGGTTTGCCAAGTCGTAAATTTATCTTCATTGATCGCGTCCGGACCTAGGACCACGATCATTGCTTCGCGTAGCGCAAGATCGGCCTCAAAAAGTCGCGTGTCGATGTCTGCTTCGATTGCGTTATGGTCATCACACCAAGGTTTTGCATCAAAGGGCTGGGTCGCATGAGCTGGTTGTGTTGGTCAGTTGGGTTTAGCTGTGGAGTATAGGTGTGCGATCGCACCCCCAGCGAGCCAATACTTCACCGGCGAAAGTGTCCACCCGAACGGGCAGGCAAGATCAATCACGAGAATATCCAGCTCACGAATTACACCGGCAAACCTGTCAACATGATCCGCGTGGATAGGAACGTTGCGAAAGGCTCCATTTACATCCCCTGATAGCAATTTGGTGTGACCAGGAGATTTTGATTCAACTTCCAGGACTCGACGTGCCAACGCGTGGGGTCCGTCGTACTGAATAGTGACCGATCCATCATCGATGGTGTTGTCATTAACGGAATGCCCGACCGGGTATGACAAATCGTGAATCATTCGGGCATCCTCGGAAAGCGACACAGAGCCCTTCGGTGCTGCTCCGAATGGACTGCATGTGACGCCCGGTAGAATGTTTAGTAAATCCAAGTCGAGAACGAGGTACTGGTTACGGTCCTGGCCTTTGCGAATGCTTCTCAAAATCGATTGCATCGCCATTGAAGCTGAGGCGTGGTTAGAGGGGGGTATGAAAGTCGTTTTTCCACGTAGGAATAACCCCATGAAGTACCACATCTTCCCATGCTTCGCGATATTTGTATGAGGACCACCCAGGCGAATGACTTGGAATTTCCAGTGCCTTATTCGGGCGAGGATCGCTTTCAGACTTCCCCCGGAGATATCGAACAAATTCGGGTAAAGGCATCCCGGACCGACGAAGGAATTCGCTAAATACGCGCTGCTTCTCCACATCCACTCCAGCACCGCGGTCGACTGCGGGTCTGGATACGTGTAAATCGGCTGACGGAATTTGCAACCCGTGCTCTTCGAGTCTGGTGGCAAGTCGGTCTTGTGCTACTTCATTAGCATGCTCTAGCATTCGTCGGCGAACCTGGAGTGTTGCCGAGTATGATCGTAGCCGTCTCTTCATAAATTCACCGGCAGCGAGAGGATTCATAGGGGTTGGTGAGGTTGTTCGCTTCCCAGGAGGCTCTAGAGTAACTTCTCGGCACGGCACCGTGTGATTGGTGTCGTCAGCTACTGGAGGGGGGCCACACTTCCTCGACGTATCGAATGGTTTCGCTGCCGTACAACAAGTGTTTGGAGTACCAGTTGAGCTCGCGGTCCAACCACTGGCTTTTGGAGTACCAGCAGAGCTCGTAGCCCTACCACTGGCTTTGACAGTACCAGAAGAACTCATGGTCCTTCCACTGGCTTTTGTTGTCACCGGATCATTGACGGTAGACAACGTGCGGTGCGCCAAGTCCTGCCACGGATCCGCGATGGTCCATGTCCTTTGAGAATATATTGGCTCTCTACCAGCGTGCGTGCGTTGAGGCCAGTGCACGCTGTTTTGACGATCATCGGTCCTGTGTGGACCGGTTAGTGGCTCCACCGGTGGGACTGGGGTCAAAAGCCTACTGCGAAGCTCCCGGACAGGGAGTTCAGCAGGCTCATTAAACGCCACAAGAGAGACAGGAAAACGTCAAGCTTGATCGGTCACGACGGTGATGTCCGCAAGTTCTGGCTTGAAGACCCCGTAATGCTGAACAATGAGGTCGCGGATGGTGGCTGGGATATTGTCTGGACGGAAGTGGCCTCGTCGGCGCGAAAAACACCCCTCCCGTGTGCTGGGGCAACCCATCTTGGAGAGATACTTCATACAGAGGCGCTTACCATTGAGCTCAGGTAGCATTTGCACCATGTCGGCAGTGATTTCTGGTCGCTCGTGCTTGACTTCTTTGACCTTACGACGAAATTCATGTTGCTGTTGGGCCCCTCTGGTGTTGCTACTCGGACCATTTCGCGTTGCCGTCGCAGTCATTTGCTTCTCCGAGTGCGTGAGGCGACGCTCACTCACCACCTGAATCAGCTTAGCGAATGATGCGTCACCCTCTTGGAAAGCACCGTGTACTGCCTGTGCAGCGTCGACCTGACCCTGGGCAAGCAGCAAGCGCACGCATTCAAAACGTTCGTCAATCCAATTAATGAGTTCACTGCGAGCTGTGGGGATTCCAAAGTTTCTTCCCAGCGTGGAGCGTGAAAGCTTGCGCACAAAAACTTGTGCCTCCTCGACGAGTGTTGAGACAAAGGGCTGGTAGGCGATTTTGACGACTGCAGCTAAACCTCCAAGAGCATCGACAACGGTAGCGAGATCCCCAGCTGCCGAAGGACGCGGTAACTTGTTCTTCCTTGAGAAATCCGACATATCGCTCGCGCTCCGACGCTCCCGACGCTCCACATCGGAGAGACTCACAAAGTGCATAACACTTAAGCCTGTCTCTTATACACATCTAGATGTGTATAAGAGACAGCACTTAAGCCTTGTGTGGCGAAATCCCAGCTGAAGAAAGCGCGAATGACGGCGGGGTGTGGCAATAAATCGAGCGTCTGTAGTGAAATCTGAAGCGTTTCGAGCAGAAGCTGAGCGCTCATGCAAGCGTACGTACCGTTCACAAGGTGGCGATGGATCTGACGCTGCATAGCTGTCGGGCGAAATTGAGCTTGACTGTCAGTTGTGGGTGCACTTAGACTTTGAAAACTGCGTTCGTCTCCAGGGGTCTGGTTCATAGATATCAACTGGTCAATGTTGCGGATCATCGTCGGGTTACGCGTGTACGTCTCACGCAGCGCCACCAGTGAGTCGATGTCATCGGAGGCGTCATCGGGGACCTCTCGCGCGCGCTTTCGCGAGGCTCTCTGTACTGTAGGCGGCTGAACCCGGGTCGTCTCAGCTGCCGCAATGGCCATTGACGGGGCCACTACCGGGTCGTCATCGTCGTCGGAGTCGCTAAGCAGATCGTGGTCGACTAGAGGAACCAGGGGCGTTCCAACCGCACTAGATTCCGTCTCTGGGTTTGCGGTAACGTTGACCCTACTCATCGGTTCATCAAAAACAGAATCGCCGAGCACCAAATTGCGTGGTGTTCGCCGCCCGCCTTGCTTGTAGTACATGAAGTCGAGCAGGTATTTAGTGGTCACTTCCCGGATGGAACCAGTGGAACTGTCAAACAGCGGAACTGCTTTTGTTTCATCAATGAGCGGTGCATGTAGTTTATCCAGGATAGTTTTCGAGCGGCGCGTTGCCCTGGTGCGTACGCCACGAAAGTGATTGTGAGCCGAGTCGTGAAGATGCTCCATCTCTGCTGTCATCAAATCACAAACCAACCGGCCGATACAGGGCCGCAACGCATATGGCACGTACGCCAGGTGCTGGATCTCGGTGTGTCGAAATTGAACAGGTTAGACACCGCTCTCGAAAGAAACGTGGAGCACACCTGAACTAGTATTCGGGTCCCACGAATACCCGGACACAGCTCCGTAGTCCCAGCTTGGTACGCGGTTGTGCGATGCTCTAGCTATGCACACACAGCTGCCCACGTAAGTGCCGATGCCAGAGGCAGCCTCCGCTTCCGAGACTGTGCGCAATGCCACGTCGGAGCTAGGAAGAGGAAAGGTTGCGTCCGACAGATCACGCCAGCGGCCGCTGCTCATGCGATCCACATTGATGGAATTGGCTGGAGCAGCGTCATGAGGAAGTGATGCACGGCCGTAGCAGTAACCCTCCGTAGCAAGGAGCCCAGGTTTGAAGAAACTAAACGTTGTATGCGCTGCCATTCTTGAGGGGTCGTGAAGTTGTCCGCGAAGAGATGTTTGAAGGGTCGCTTGAGAGCTCCTTAGCAAATTGGTGAATGACTAGACTACCGGTGCCCGGGAAAGAGGGGTTTCGCTTCCCTACCTTCGTCCTCGACTGCGGTGGTTACGAAACCACCAATGTAGTTCCTTAGCAGTAAAACCCGCTTCAAATTCCGCCTAGATATTGTATGGTCTCCGAATACGTTGCGCAGGTCTTTGCCAATGCGGCGTAATAGCCAGCTCTTCCCAGACCCACCTTCGCCGTGGATCATCCTTTGTAAGGGCTCACGAGGTACATTTTCAACAGACGAACGCAAACGCCTTGTCGCCTTCCCCATTGCCAATGCGAATGGAATCCATTGCGATTCATCCATGTTGGCACTAGTGCTATTGTTGGTGTCGTATTTTGTAATCGGATAGATGTGGTGACTCTTAGAAGTATTGACCCCCACTCATCAATGATTTTCTCGCCTCGTTTCGCGCTGCGCCTCCGTCTTCATGGCGGTCGTCGCAGACGTAGGCCTAACCCTGCGGCACCAGTAGCTTCGTCGAACTCGACCTCGGCCGCCTCCGATGTCATGGCGGTCGTCGCAGTCGTAGGCGCTCACCCTGCGGCGTCAGTAGCTTCGGCGAGCTCGATCGCGCTCCCTCCGTCGTGGCAAAAGCTTCCGGCACATGTCTACAAGAGCCCCACCTTGAAGCTGCTGATCCAAGCTCGCAATGGCACCTCCGTTGTCATGGCGGTCGTAGCAGACGCGGGCGCTAACCCTGCAGCACCAGTTGCTTCATCGAGTTCGACATCGGCCGCCTCCGTCGTGGTAAAAGCCGCTGGCACACCTCTGCATGATCCCCGCCTCGCAGCCGCTGATCCCAGCTCGAAATGGCGCTCGCTGCCTCGTCGGGGTTCGTAAATAATGCGGTCGATGCGTAATTACGCATGTACCCTTTTTAACCAATTATAAAAAATGCAGGTTTTGCTACGTATTAAGACCTATTTTGCCCCCAATAAGGGGCCTTAAGACAACATACTCCTGCTACAAGCCAGATAAAAAGTGTAGTTTTAAGCCTTTTCTGATGCGTCGGGTACGAACGGGCGCTTAGTGTGGAGCTAAACATTGAACTCTCTTTAGCGACCAGACGGTCGTAACCGACAAGCCTGAACCGACGGACAACTCTTCGTCCTTATCTCAATAAAACGTTAAACCAAGTTTTTTTGCCCACATTTAGCCCCCAGGTCTCACGATTCCAAATTGATACCCTAACCCATTCTCAAAATTAATCGTTACCGATTCGTAAAAACTAAATGAGATAAATCGGAATGTAAATAGGAGTCTCATGATTATAGGGGGCTTCGCCCCAATAAAGATCCCGACCAGATTTCCTCCAGTGTCATGGTGCCCCGGTTCCGGCAACGACCCCGGGTCGTCGACCCGACGCGCATATGATAGCGCTGGAGCGAACTGCTAGTCCGAGCGATCAAGGGCTACGTTAGCAAGGCTTCAGTACGCAGACGTCTGCGTTTCAGACAAACCATTCACCGCACCCAGCGCAGGTGGGAGCTGCTCCACCTGGAATGACTTTCTCCGAAGAACCACCCGCTATGGATATGCATCACCCGCAGGCTCTACAACGCCCGCGAAGGACGAGTCAGATCAACCGCAGGCAGTGAAGTCGATGCACGAGCTCGAGTGCTACTCCATTTTAGTCAGCGGGGGGCAGCCAATCAGTGCGACTCCTGCCACGCGCCTTTCACTTCATCTCGCGGTCCGTAGTGTCGACAGTCTCCCGGTGAGAGTTATTCTCCGATTGGCTTTCGAATGCAGTGGTCATGCAGTCCGCCTTGTCGAGATCCACCAAGACCAAGCAGCCCCGCTACGACACCTTTTTCAACATTAACGACAATTTGGACGAGAGCAAGCAGAGGCTGCACGATGTGAACTCAAGTACACTCAGCGATGCGTCCTTCTTGTCGCGGCTCTTCTTCTCCTTCGCCAACCCCGTAATGAACACTGGCAACTTGCGTCAGCTCAACTTCGAGGATCTGTGGGAACTCAAAGGAGAACTCCGATCGGCCGCAGCATTGAAAGAGTTTGTGGAGCACTTTGAGCGCCATGACAAGTCTATCAGCAAGGCCATGGCAGCTGCATACGGCGCAGAATTCCTTCGTTGGGGGCTAGCGATGCTGTTCTCGACAGCGTGTGGCCTGTTTGCACCGGTGGTTTTGAACCACGTCATCAGTGCTTTCTCGGAGGTTGATCTCGACATAAACGACCTCAGTATGTGGCTCGGTGTGTTCTTCGTTTCACGGTTCGTCGATGCCATCCTGTCGACGCAAATGAACTACGCGTTGGAGCTGGTCGCGTTGCGTCTCACGGTCACGCTGAAAACACTGCTTTTCCACAAGGCTATGCGTCGCAGTCTTCGTACGAAAAACGACCCCGCTGCTGTGGAAATGTCCAACTTGTTAACCTCGGATGTCAATAACGTGTTGTGGGCGGCATTTCAGGTTAACAAGCTGTGGGTTATCCCAATTCAGATCGTTGTGGCCGTGTGGATGCTCTACGTTGTCATCGGTCTCGCTGCGTTTGCTGGGCTAGCTGTCATCGCGGTATCGATTCTGGCAAGTTATTTCCTGGCCAAGTTCTCGGGGGCAGCTTTCGTCAACCTCATGAGGAGCAAAGACGACCGACTCAGTGTGATCAAGGAGGTGTTTACTGCCATTCAGATTGTGAAGCTCAATGCGTGGGAGGGTGAATTCACTGAGAAGATTCGGGCTGTCCGCACCATCGAGTTGTCCGCTGTGCAGCGATTTCTCTATCTTGGCGCTGTCAATATCACTATCCTCTGGTCATCACCACTGGCTGTCTCGACCGTGTCATTCGCTGTGTACACGATCACTATGGGCAAAGTACTGACTGCAGCCAAGGTATTCACTGCCATCGCGCTCTTCAACATGCTTCGGGATCCACTCCGGGTTTTGCCCACAGTTATTCAAATGTTCATCCAAGCCAAGATTTCGATCGACAGATTCACCGATTTCCTCTCGCTAGGCGAATTCAACCCGACCAACGTCACACGCGATGACCCGGTGCAGCCAGCTGATGTCATGATGGCTATTGAAGACGGCGCCTTCGGCTGGACGAAGGAGACAGCACTGCTAAACCACGTGAACCTCACCGTGAAGCAGGGCGACCTGGTTGTTGTGCACGGCTCTGTCGGCAGCGGCAAGTCTTCACTGTGCTCGGCGCTGCTGGGAGAAATGAACAAACTGACAGGCAACGTGTTCGTCCGGGGCCGCGTTGCCTATTACTCGCAGGAGACGTGGATCCAGAACATGACAATCCGCGAGAATATCCTCTTCGGACTGCCCTACGACAAGGAGAAGTACTCGCGCGTGATCGCGGCGTGTGGTCTGCTGCCGGACCTGCAGCAGTTCCCTGGAGGTGACGCGACGGAGATCGGTCAGAAGGGAGTGAACCTTTCAGGCGGTCAGAAGGCTCGCGTATGCCTCGCTCGCGCGTGCTACTCTGACGCCGACATTCTGCTGCTGGACTCGCCACTGGCTGCGGTGGACGCGATCGTGCAGAGTCAAATCTTCGGTGACTGCATCTGCAATTTGCTGGCGGACAAGACGGTGGTGCTGGTGACGCACAGCGCCGACATCATTGCGAGCGAAGCTGCAAACGTGAAGGTGCTGGTGGAAGGCGGAAAGTTGATGGCCACTCGTCACGATGTTGCTTTGCCGCGTTGCTCGTACACGCTGCGAGTGTCTCCTCGTTCAGCAAAGGACGACGCCAGTCACGACGGAGAGAGCAATGCTAACAAGGATAAGGATGCTGGGCGACTGATTGACGATGAGGAGCGTGAGGAAGGTCGCGTGTCCAAGGAGGTGTTCTCGAACTACTTCGATTCGCTCGGTGGCGTCAAGGTGTGCATCTTCCTCTTCGCGGTGCAGACGCTGTGGCAGGTTTTCCAGATCGGAAGTGACTTGTGGTTGAGTCACTGGACCGGACAGAAGAATGGTTCGTACAACCCGGATGACACCGTGTATAACGTGAAGGTGTATGCTTGGCTTGGTGCTGGCACCGCCATCATGGTGCTGGTCCGTACCGCAACCGTGGCCGTTGTTGGGCTTCAAGCATCACGGCAGCTCTTTGACAACATGACGGTGTCTTTGCTGAGAGCCCCGCTTCGCTTCTTCGACGCCAATCCCATCGGACGGATTATGAACCGCTATGGCGATGACATGTCGGCCGTGGATTTTATGATATCGTTTGCTTTTCAGGAGTTTCTAGGGCTGATTTTCTTCACGGCGTGTCAACTCGCGACTGCAGTGTACATGATAAACGTTATGGGTGCTCTGGTCATCCCGCTGATATGGATGTACGTGAAGATCGCTAACTTCTACCTCGCTCCTTCTCGAGAGATTTCGCGCTTGTGGAAGGTATCATCTTCCCCGGTACTTAGCCACGTTGCCCAGTCTGAGGAAGGTGTAGTTGTCATTCGTGCATTCGGCCACGATACTATTGGCCGTATGGTTACGGAGAATTTCATTCGCAACGATGTGAACAGCAAATGCTGGTTTTCGGAGACTGTCACGCAGCAGTGGTTCCAGGTTCGTATGCAGCTAATTGGCTCGGGTGTCATTTTCGTCGTGGTGTCTGGCTTGGTGTACTTACGCGACTTCCTGTCTCCTGGTCTCGTGGGGCTGGCATTCACGTATGCTCTCAGCGTCGACAGTGGTCTTGCTAGCCTTGTCCAGTGTTGGTCCTGGGTTGAAATTCAAATGGTTAGCCCCGAACGCATTCTCGAGTACGGATCGATCCCTGCTGAAGGAAGCCAACGACCGCTTGTGATCGAGCCCGATGCCTCCTGGCCTCGTTCCTCCACCGTCCAGTTCCAGGATGTCGTGTTCAGCTACAAGCAGGGCGGCAAACCCGTGCTCAAGGGTCTGTCCTTCGGCATCCACAACAATGAGAAAATCGGCATCGTCGGACGCACCGGCGCAGGCAAGTCGAGCCTCACCATGGCGCTGTTCCGCATCAACGAGCTGGTGTCCGGGCGCATCCTCATCGACGGCGTGGACATCGCGACCATGCCGCTGCGCACGCTGCGCTCGAACCTGTCCATCATCCCGCAGTCGCCCGTGCTGTTCAAGGGCTCGCTGCGCGCCTACATGGACCCGTTCGACGAGTTCACGGACGCCGACATCTGGAGTGCGCTGGAGAAGGTGGACATGAAGACGCAGGTGTCGGCGCTGGAAGGCCAGTTGGCGTACGAGCTGAGCGAGAACGGCGAGAACTTCAGCGTGGGCGAGCGGCAGATGCTGTGCATGGCTCGCGCGCTGCTGACTCGGAGCCGCATCGTGGTGATGGATGAGGCGACGGCGTCCATCGACCACGCGACGGAGAAGAAGCTGCAGGAGATGATCAAGCGCGACTTCCAGGACGCGACGGTGTTGACGATCGCTCATCGACTGGGCACGGTGCTGGACTCGGACCGCATCATGGTGTTGAGCGACGGTCGTGTGGTGGAGTTTGACAGTCCTCGCAGCTTGGTGAAGGGTGGGAGTGGGGTGTTCTACGAGCTAGCAAAGGAGGGTGGTTGGTTGTCAAGTCTCCAACATTGAAATTGGCGTGTGCATCCTGCTTGTTGATTATCTACTTTCCCTGTGACGGTGTCTAGCTGTAAAGAATGCATCCCTAAGTTTCCGTTCGGTCTACACATAGGAAGTTGGCAACTCATACGTCGATGTCCGCCGCTTAAAGTCTTCGGAGTCTTTCACAAACTCAATCTTCACGCCAGACGCCGGTTCACTGGACGCACCCAGCGCCATTGCAGCCATGAGACCAGCCTGGCTTCCGTTATCGAAGGCGGACCAGCCAGTCTCAGAACAATTTGCGAGCTTCTCTAGGCGCGTTTCGTTTCCGTAGATATGTACGCTTAACTTCTTTCGCATCGCTCCTCCTGGACGAATAAAATCGTCGAAGAACTGGAGCATATCGGAAAGTTGCAGCGTACGCACCAGCTTCGCTAACTTCATCTTGCGTCCGAACTCATACTGGTGGTTGGCAATCTCCACTAGCAGAGCTTGCACCTCTTCCTCCTGACTCTTAGGTTTTTCGATGTATCCCTTCACGGCAGACTGAATGTGCTCCTGCAGTTGGTCACCGCTCATACCAACAATCATTTTGCGGAGTTCGGTCCAAAACGTTTCAATCCGCTGCTCAATGAATTCTGGTGCGGCGACGTTGGATTGCACGACAATTTTGAAAGACTGTACGCCATTTCCGCGCGACGGTGTCGAGTACACGGTATACCCAAGCTGCTCCTTCGTACGCAACTGGTCAAAGAGCGGTTCGTCGACAATTTGCGAGAACAACGCCAACTTCGCACGATCCATGTAGTTCTCCACGCCGATCTGGTAAATGCAATTGACAGCGCAGTTTGCATTCTCAGGGTTGGGGTGCACACACTTATAAATGTAGTGCACGCCACAGGAAAGCTTCACCTGTCGGCCGGTCCAGTACTTTTTCGATGATGGCATGGTCAGCGCTCGTGGTGCTCGAACTTGATCCACAATGATTCCAGCAAGATCTGTCGCCTCGGACCTATTCAAGTTGCCGTACAGAAGAATATCGCAGTAGAGCTGTCGAAAAATGCGCTTCGAGTGCGCGATCACATCCCGGAATGAGCAATTTCGGATGGCGGTAACGATGTCGTCAACACTCCAGCTCCGTTCGTGCAGCAAGTTGGATTCTTGCTGAACTGCATGTCGGTGTGCTTCTTCCAACCGCATGTTTTCGAATGAGCGGCACTTGGCATGCTTCACGCGCTCGAAAGCTTCATCGCCGATATGGTTCTCGAAACTGCCCATGACTTCTAGGATCCGCTGAACGAGAATAGGCAGCTTTGAGCTGTATCCACCAGTACTCAAGTAAATGTTGCTTCCGTTGAGCCGCAACTTGTAATTCATGCCTGCCAATAACGCGTCGTATGAGTATTCGTTCAGCTCGTCTTTCAGGCACGCAACAAACAGCGCCGACAAAGCATAGCTGTACGGAGTCGGGTTCACTTCGGGTGAGTGGAAAGTAGCGACAGCGAACGTGCGGGGCTTTTTAAACTTGACATCCGGCTTGTACCAAACACGGCAAAAGTCGTCATCACGGATGATCTGTGGGTGCTGGTTGTGTGTGTCCACGATTTTTTCGTCCACAAGACTGAGCTCGGTCACCACAAGACTGAGCTCGGTCACCACAAACGCGTTCGGATGCGGTAGGCACAAGGCACAGTTCGTTCCCGGGTTTGCCATTTCTTCCAAAAACTTGAGAGGGAGTGGTATTTCGCGATATTTCGTACCATACCATTTCTCTTCACTGGTTGCACGGTCTTCAAGTGTCTGGCACGCGATAAGTACTCGCATCTGCTCTGGTGTCATCAGCCTGAGCAGCTCAAGAGCCTGCTCCCATTCGAAGGGGAAGTACAGTACTCCCTCGGACACAATGTCGCGCGTTGGGTAAGTGTGCATGTTCGCGGCAACGACGCTCGTGAAGTCGGCTGGAGGGCTCTTGCTTTGAAACATGAAGTGCGTCTTCGACATGATTTCGAGCTCGTCAAACATCCACTTTTCCCATGGCGACGCCACCATCAGATGCATGTACTGGAACATGACTTTCAGAACGTCGTCGGCTCGCTCGATGCCGTCTTCCGTCACGTCGAAGCTCACGACGAAGAGCGAAAACTCGTCGAAATCCTCCACAATTCCGGCATACACGCTGTTCGCCCATTTTTTCTCCTTGAGGTACGACAGCAGCGAGCCCTGCCCTTCATGTCCGATCAGATGGCTCAGCACCGACGCGTGTTGCTGCGAGTAGCCTTTGCCGCGCAGCGGAGGCAGAACCCACGACACCTGGACCACCTTCCAGTCCATCACGGGGACGACTTCCAGCCGTCTGGCCAGCTGATCCACCGTGTAGGGCTGCTCCTGGTCGAACGCTGGGCTCTGTCTGCCCGAGTTCGGGACCTCTGCGAAGCTCTCGAGCACCCAGCGACTGAGCGTCTCGACGTCTTCTTTGCCGTACAAGACGAGCTTCATGATGCTGGCCGAGTAGAACTCCCTGTAGAACTGGAGCAGCGCGTCCCGCACGTCGAGTCCCTTGTCTATTGGCGTGACGCCCAGCGTCTCCTTGTTGCCGACGCCGAACTTGTGGTACGGGTGCTTGGGGTTGCCCAGGCCGCGCTCCAACTGGTTGATGCGCCAGCTGTCGTCCTGCAGGTAGTTGGCGCTCTCCGAGTCCACGGCGTTGAGCTCGCGCTCCGTGGCGCTGGGCGTGAAGAGCGGCGCGATGAAGAACTGGGCGAAGCGGTCGAGCGCCTCGTGCAGGTGCGCGGCCCCCACGTCGAAGTAGAAGTTCGTGTCGCGGCCCGACGTGAAGGCGTTGCTGCTGCCTCCGCGCGCGTTCAGGAACAC
This sequence comes from Phytophthora rubi, assembly GCA_000687305.2. Lineage (NCBI taxonomy): Eukaryota > Oomycota > Peronosporomycetes > Peronosporales > Peronosporaceae > Phytophthora > Phytophthora rubi. The sequence continues at coordinate 28,011 of KZ985634.1, forward strand.
GCTGTAGCTGTTCTCGTCCGGGTACTTGGCCGTGCCCAGGAATAGCATGTGCTCGCAGAAATGCGCCAGCCCCGGCAGCTCCTCCGGGTCCGAGTGGAAACCCACGCGCACGTCCATGGCGGCCGACGCCGTCTCCGTGCTCGGGTCCGACACCACCAGCGCGTGCAGCGCGTTCGGCAGCGTCAGGTACTTGAACTGACGCTCGTCCAGCGACGACACGTCGATCCCGTCAGAAGTCTGCACCACGCGCTGCGTCGTCATGGTCGTGCGTGACCTTGGGGTGATGCAAGCGCTGCCAGTGGGTTAATGGAATGGCTACAGTTATGTGTGACCCATTGTATTTATGTGCGGTACACAATGTATCTATATATATAACGGTATTAATACTCTACCGTTTTTAAAAACGGTTCCAAAACTTAAAAAGCTACTTACACCCAGAGAATGCAACGACTCGTTTACAATGTACGCCATACATGTACATACACCTCGTTTTACGTACACGTGACGGTGTACATGTACCCCCTCAACTCCAGGGTCAAGCTCTGGTCGAGCCAGTGGTCAAACAGCGACGATTCAAACAGCGACTTCATTATTGATACAGTACATGTACCGAAGCGTCCGAGACGATTGCGAAAGAATCCGGGTGATGCACTGGTGACGCGGGCGGGCTGACGGCACATGAATCATCCGCGGATGCGCACGTAGCGCTTCAGCAGGACATCAATGCCACGGCCATTGATCACGCCGTTACTATCGTCGAACGTGTTCAACCGCATACTTAAGTATTTCGCACGATGCTCAACGAGCGTGCAGTAGGCCACAACACAGCCCCTGCGTTTTGCGTAGTATGTTATCGTAAATTCTCTCGACGCACATCACTCTATTAATACTAAATGTATGTACATTGTATTGGCTGTCTTTGCCCCCTCCTCCCACACTCTAGGAAATCGAAGCGTGATGAACGTGAAGCTACTACGGCCAGCAACCTCGGTGGCGAGCATCTAGTGGTTGTGTTGGGAGATGGAAACCCATGTCAAGATTCTTGACCTTAATCCTAGAAAAACTATTTTGCGTTCACACAATGCCAACATTTCGAAGGCAAACATTTCGTAGAGGGCTGGTACCAAGAGATTGCAAATCTCGGTGTTACCTGCTGGCAGCAGGCTGCTGCTTTAGACTTCAACGGGCAGTGACCCAGGGGGCTGCCCCGCCCTTACAGTTTACAGAACTAACGCTGCATGGACCGAACTTCGTTCGCCCTTCCAAAGTCGTCACTCTGGCATTCTTCATTTCCGCTCTTTCGCGGAGGCGCCCAGGCTCACATGTTAAATGCGGCCTTTGTATTGGTGCTAGGCGCCTGCTCGCTGGCTGTTGCCATCGCGGACCCTCGGGTGATGATCGAAACTACGTACACCAGTTCAGAAGGCTTGAACGACCTGGCGAAGACAGCGTGGAAAAGTAAGGGAGGAAAATACATGGGCACAGCCACCGACATCAAGCAGTTGAGCGACCCCTACTACCTCCAGGTGCTTAACGATACCCACGACTTCGGAGTGATCACCCCGACGAACGCAATGAAGGTGCGTTCCTGGTTGATTGATTTCGGCGGTTGGTTATGTATTAAAATACATACTGTTGTGTATTGCAGTGGGATGCTACCGAGCCAAAACAGGGTGTCTTCGCGTTTGATGATGCCGACAAAATCGTTGCCTACGCTAACAGAACAGGGGCTCAAGTCCGTTGTCATACTTTGGTTTGGGTACGTTTTCATTCATTTAGGTATAACTAGTTCAACTGCAGAGTCTGATCCATTTTATTTGACTCGCAGCACCAGCAAGTTCCAGAGTGGGTAAAGGTTCTAGAGAAGGCCGAGCTTCTGAAGGCGATGACGAACCATATCACCAAACTCATGACACATTTCGGAAACTCGTGCATCGCCTGGGACGTCGTAAACGAAGCCATGAACGAGGACGGTTCGTACCGTGAGTCGTTCTGGTACAAGAAGACCGGCAAGGAGTACATCGAGACTGCCTTCAAGACTGCCAACGCCGTCAAGGCCAAGTTGGGCCTCACGGGTATGCTATATTACAACGACTACAACATCAACGTTGCCAACAACAAGTCCGACGCAGTGCTAGATATGGCCACGACCTTGAGAGCGCGTAAGATCTGGGTCGAAGGTGTCGGATTCCAGTCTCATTACAGCAACAACGACTCCGTGGCGGGCGCCGATATCTTTAACAACTTCCGGCGTTTTACCGTGAAAAACATGCATGTCGCGATCACAGAGCTGGACGTCAAGACGAGCACCGCCAACCCCACCGTGAGCGAGCAGCAGCAGCAGGTTGGCATCTACACGAACGTCGTGTCCGCTTGCAAGAAGACGATGAGATGTGACGGTGTGACGGTCTGGGACTTCGTGGACACCTACTCGTGGAAAGAGGCATCGGCACCGCTGCTCTTTTACCAGCCTGATGGGCCAAGGACGCCGCTCGTTCGCAAGGCCACATACGACGCTGTCACTGCAGGGTGGATACTGTAGTCCTACATGTAGCGGTTCGAAATGTGTTTTTATGTCAAATGGCACCACAGCGGTAATGGTTGTACTTGTTCACGTAGCACCCACGTGATATTAGCGACAAAATGAAAGGGCAGCTTATCAACTGGACGCCTACTGGCTCAAGTGCTCAAGTGCGTACATACAAAGGCGAAACAATTCTCTGGATTTTATATCCAGAGTTTCTCCATAGGTGGCACTCCAGCCTAAAAAACTCTTACTTCTTATATGTACAGAGATAGTAAATCTGTTTCCTGCGTAACTTCTGTTCTGTAGTCTTTTAAAACTTATCTACCTGTTATATCATTCGTGCTTCGATGAAATCGCGCTCTGCAGGGTGGGATTCCTCCCTTAATTTATGGTGAGCGTTTCTTGGGTTGAAATGATTAAACCAATCATTCACTATGACCTCTGTAGAGGAGGTGCTATAATTGATAGCCGGTGCACAACAAAATAACCCAGATGAATGTTGCTTGTGGTCTTGACATCCACCCATAAAACCCATAAATGTTACCCGAAGCTTAGTGGGTAAAATCACCTTCATTTCTGCTATGCAATAAAACACATGGACTAAATAGCAGACCGAATACAAACTGCACAAGAGGCATAGGACACCACTCGTACTTAGTGGTGGTTCAGTTTTGACTACCGCATAATCGTAGTCCTAAGGGTCACCCGACACTGGTTACACATCCTTCCGATAATCACATATGTTCGAAGGTTATTTTAGTAATTCACAGACTAAGTTTTACTCCATATTATTACCCGAAGATGGAGCCGTACACGACGCCGAGAGCACCGACTCAAGTGCTGCTGGGCATCACGAGCGCGACGATGCTGACGGTGCGGTGGGCGCCGCCGAGCGACGACGGAGGCGACGCCATTTCTTCCTACGTGGTGCAATGGGATGTGGCGGCCGGCTTCGACTCGCTGACGTAGACGACGGGGACGACCGCCACTGTGATCGACGCAACGCAGCGGTCGTACACCATCACGGGCCTCACCCCGGGGACTTTGTACTACGTGCGAGTGTTTACCAAGAACCGCGGGGGCGAGGGCACGCCGCAGACGTCGACGCCGGCCTCGTTCATGCCGGCAGTGAGGAACCCGGGCAAGCCGAACACGCTGACGTTGGAGGCCACGAACGTGACGGGGCAGCTACGCGAGGAACCCGGGCAAGCCGAACACGCTCACGTTGGAGGCCACGAACGTGACGGGGCAGCTACGCGTGACTTGGCTGGCGCCCGTGATCCCAGCCCAATGGCTACCCATGCGCAGGCACGCTGCGGGCGCCAGGCAGCTGTCGGGTGGTCGGAGCCTTGAACATGGTGTTCGGCGTCGACGTCAAGAACTACGTGGTGCAGTACTCGGAGAGGAGCGACTTCTGGTCTCCCGTCGAGAGCACGACGGCGGGGACGGTGGGGACGGTGCTGCTCACGGGGCTGGTGTCGGGCAAGACGTATTACGTGCAGGTGCTGGCGGAAAACGCTCAAGGCGTGGGCAGCTTGAACTGCAAGCGAGCCAACACGCATTTTGGATATAATACGATCGGTTTAACATGCAATACCATGGATTTTAGATCGAGTTTATCCACTGCCTACTCGTCTTCTCTGCTGTCGCTACTACTACCATCTGAAATGTCGTCATCCGAGCAAATTTCATCACCGGCTAGACGACATTTTTCTAACTCCTCGACAATGTCGCTCTCGATTTCATCACTTTGTAGCTCATTGTCACAAGACCGAGTATCGTTCAAGATGCCTACTCTGGCGAAGCCACCGACGATCGTTTTCGTAGTCAGTGCATTCCAGCACGATACAACCCACTGCGTTATGTCCACTCGGTTGGGAGCCGTGAGTTTAAACGGCTCCTCTTTATACTCTTCTCTCAGGCGGGCTACTTCCTCATCTGCCTCAACCTGAATGAGCTCTTTGCAAGCCGTCATGATCTTTTGCCCCAATGCTTCTCGATTTCTCTCTCTTATCTTCTCATCTGCGCGATACTTGACGAGTTCATTTCGAAGTCTGTCGACCCAACACTTTCGCAACGCCGTTTTGAACGGCTTGTTCCAGGATACGTCTGCCGGCTGGCAGACGTATGTGTACTTTGGGGGAACTTTCACCAAGATGACGTTAAGAGAAGCCGCATACGCTAGAACATCGGCCGTCCAATGGCCAGAAAAATCATCCCAGATTAGAAGGACGTTCTCATCGGGGTTTTCGCGATCGGCAAAATTGAACTCCAGGAATGTCAGGGACAGCTCATGGTTCCAGCACGCAGCCTTGTTACCATAGATATGGCACTTATGCTCCTCTTGTAGCGCACGAATCTCTTTCCACACCGTAACGCCGAATCCATTTCGCAGGTTTTTGTTGGCCTCCTTTTTCGGATCTGTCTTAGCAGGAGCGCTTTTGAACAACACAAAAGGAGGGGCCGTGGTCCCTTCCCAATCAGCTAGTAGCATTGCAGTGGCTCTCGTTTTGTCCTTATTGGAGCATTTCACCCAAACGGTCTTGACCCCGCGCGTCGTTATTGTCTGCTTAGGCAACAACTCGAAAAACACAGCTACAATATAGTCAGACTACTTTGATCAACATCACCAAAACGCTTTTTACAAGAACTTTGTACCTGTCTGATCGGCGTTATATACATTGACACACTGGTTTTCAACAATAGTTGTTCTAACGAGTGTACGGAATGCTTGTAGGGCTTCTTGCGCGTCGTCTGGGGTAGTTTGGCCCTGGCGGGTTCGTGCCCGAAGGGAGAGTTTATGCCGCCGTAGAAAAAGCTTACTCCAAGTATCCGATGCCCCGAACTTCTCACCTAACTCACATTCCGCTGCTATTTCCTTCGCCTGGAGTTCCAGCATAAGCCGAGAGACAGGAGCACCGTCCTTCCGAAGGGTATTTACCCACATAACCAGCTCTTTTTCAGCCGCTGCCGGAAGTACGGTGCCTTGACCAAGTTCTCGAACGGTTAGGTGGCTCCCTCGACCACTATCACATACAGTGCGAATATGATCCACTTGCTTCAGCCACTTGTTTATCTGCTTCTTTTTGGCGCGCTTTCGTTTGCCTGCACGTCTCCATAGAAGAAAGAAATCGTTTCATCAACGTCGTTTCCTTTCTCGTTGTGGTCAATTATTTTGCGCTTGTGTGAATAATCGACCGGGACTCGCTCGTACGTCCGTCGCTTCCTACCACTTCCACTGATGCAGGGCCGAGTCATGTGAACTGCTTGGCGTCTCTTCCGAAGTGGCGATTTAGCAGACCCGTGGCTTAAAAATAGAAGTTGGCATATGTTTTTTTCATCGAGTGCCATTGGTCAAATAGTTAGTGACCCTTAGTAGTAAACGACGCTTAGGACTACGATTATGCGGTAAAGCTGGTACTGTGTCTTCTCATGTCTACACTTTCTTAAAAGTTTAAGAACTGGGGTTTTCCAGCGTCATTTTAGAAGTTTCCTTAGAGCAAGACCCCCCACTCCGCACCCTCGGCTGGAGTCGCTACACCGCTCAATAAGCATGATTACCTGCCCCCGACACTGACAACGAGGTGTGAATAATCTAAGAGTAAGTATTTTTAAACAAAATTTATTATATTTTATTACTTCTGGGAAGTATGGGGGGTTCTGCTCCCGCTAAGAAGGGGTTTCAAGAAGAGAGCAGCAACATATCTGATATTATTAGACATAGATGTTGACGTAAAATGGATATGACACTGCGCCGTGAATTTTAAGAATCGAGATCGTACTTGCTTATGCCCAGATATATGTCACGCGCAAATACTGAGGCTGCGAAGCAGGCGCAGGAGATGCGCGATTTCAGGTGAACACTCTTAATACAAGAACACTAAATGACCTGCGCAACCAGCGCAGTCCTCTAGTACTTAGGATGTCAGTTCGTTTTGTTCAGATCTAACGGTTTAGTTCAGATCTTAGGTCTTTAAAAAACTACTTTACCTGAAAGTGGACTTAAGCTGACGTGTTTTATCAATGAACTTACCAACACCTTGCAATACCTTATTGCAAGCTCGTCAGGTATTGCAAGATTGGAAATTGCTGATGGATTTCTGCTTGGAAACAACTAATTCAATAATATTGAATCAATATACATGTAATATTGTCGTTTCCACCCAAATTTGTAGAACCTCGAGGGAAATTGGGAGTCCTCTGAATCGATTCCAGCTGGTTTTGACCAATCAGATGTGGCGTATGTCTCGTGGACTCGGACACACCACGAGATGTGCGCCACCTAGTTGGACGATTGGGGACTTGTGATTGGCTGAATATCGCGCGAATCGATTTCGCGAAAAAGATTCGTTTCAGGCCATCCTCACAAATTCGAATGAAACTCACAATAGTGCCTCCTCTACGACGGCGGAGAAACATGGTTCCGGGCTCGCAGTTCTTATTGTTGACAACATGGGTAATTCAATTGTCACGGGTTACTTTGTCTCTAATGCTGACCGTCGCATTGTTGAGCATCGGTGGCCTCAACCACTCGTCATTAAATTATTGTTTAGCAGATACCGGTATTAATAATTAAAATCCAGAGCTTCTCCGTGTTTACACGGCATTAGTTGCTTGCAGTACATATCCAGAATCATGAATTGCTTGCAGTACATATCCAGAATCATGAACATTGAGAAGCAGGCAATTCACGATAGCAACTTCTGCTAACTTGTTGGTTTACTCATCTTTGCCGTTTTGGCATTGACATAAACACCTTCCTTTACCAAGGACTGTTCTCGACTTACAAAATCCAACCTGCAGTGACAGCGTCGAACGTCGCCTTGCGGACCAGCGGCGTGTTGGCACCTTCTGGCTGGTAAAAGAGCAGCGGGGCCGACGCCTCTTTCCACGAGTAGGTGTCCACGAAGTCCCAGACCGTCACACCCAGGCACCGCTTTGTTTTCTTGCAGGCAGAAACGACGTTCGTGTAGACGTTCACCTGGTGCTGCTGCTCCGTCACAGTGGGGCTGGCCGTGCTCGTCTTCACATCCAGCTCTGTGATCGCGACGTCCATATTCTTGAGAGTAAAACGGCGGAGGTTGTCGAAAATATCGGCGCCCACCACGCTGTCGTTGCTGCTGTAGTGAGACTGGAATCCGACGCCTTCGATCCAGATCTTGCGGCCTCTCATGTTCGTAACCATCTCCAGCACTGCGTTGGACTTGTTGTTGGCGACGTCGATGTTGTAATCGTTGTAGAACAGTTTCGTCTTAAGACCCAGTTTGATCTTGACAGCGTGGGCGGTCTTGAAGGCAGTCTCGATGTATTCCTTGCCGGTCTTCTTGTACCAGAACGACTCGCGGTACGATCCGTCTTCTTCCATGGCCTCATTGACAACGTCCCACGCGTAGCACGAGTCGCCGAAGTGGGTCATGACCTTGGTGATGTGGTTGGACATCGCCTCCAGCAGCTCAGCCTTCTCCAGACTCTCCACCCATGCCGGCACTTGCTGGTGCTGATGATGCGTAGTAGTGAGCATGTCAGTACTTTTCGACCATAGTATATGCCACAACCTGCAATCGAAAAAAAACTCACCCAAACAAGGGCGTGGCAGCGGACTTGAGCTCCTGTTTTGTTTGCGAAGGCAACGATCTTGTCGGCGTCATCGAACGTAAAGACGCCCTGCGTGGCCTCGGTGGCATCCCACTAAACAACGCACACAGGAGTTTGTCAGGAACGAGTCGGTAACCGCAATCCGAAGTCAAAATGTGCACCCACCTTCATGGCATTGGCCGGGGTGATCATTCCGAAGTCTTGGGTGTTGTTGAGCTCTCCAGTGTAGTATTGGTCACCCAGTTGCTTGATGTCGGTGGCCGTGCCCATGTACTTGCTTCCCATCGACTTGGCCAGATCGTTCAATCCCTTGGTGTCCGTGTACGTGGACTCGATCATCACTCGAGTTTCCTGGGCGGCAGCGACAGCCAGCGAGCTGGCGCCCAGGGCAAACGCGATGGCTGCGTTCATCATATTCTAGGCAAAGGGCTCGCGTGAAGAAGTGAAGAACGAATAATGCCCAAAGAGTCGAAAAAGAGAATTGGGCGGCGGACAAACTACATCCCATCGCAAAATACTTTCCCAGCTCAGTCCATGTAGCGTTAGGTAAGGGCGGGCCATGGAAGTGCACAAGGATTTTGTATGGTCTCCCTATCGGCAGTGACTCATGCTGGTGTACACAGAGAAATTTGCTCCAAGTCTCGAAAAGCACGTGTGGCAATTCCTTCCTTCCAAGAGTGCCAGGCAAGAGGTGGACCAAGTTCGCTCATGAAATATGCTGTGTACACACCTGGTTTCTACGATCACTCGCAAGGAACATGTACAGTACTGTGGCAACATGAGGTTGCTTCGTGCCCTGCAGCTGATTTTCTTCAAGCAGAAACTTCCAACTGCGCATTTACAGAAGTACCGGTAATGTATTGACTCAATACATGTACTATTGAAGGTAGTTTGTGGAGTTCTACAGAAGCAACCCCATTATTCTGGAGGTTGTACAGATAGTTCATGTACTAACGCAAGCAGGTAGGCCGAGGTTTGAACAATGGGCGCTAAGTTGGTGTGCATGGGCTTATGGTCTGATATCCATACAGTAGAAAAATATTCTGCTGTACATGTATTTGTCAAGCTTGCGAAGAGCAGACTCAAGACGCACTTGCATCACTAAGCTAACTATTATAGCGTTGCGCGATAACCTGGACAATCACGCACATACTTATCACATTCGACAACTACTAGAGCTTATCAAGATATCCTCCTTCTCTCGCTAGCTCGTAGAACACTCCACTCCTATCCTTCACCAAGCTGCGAGGACTGTCAAACTCCACCACACGACCGTCGCTCAACACCATGATGCGGTCCGAGACCAGCACCGTGCCCAATCGATGAGCGATCGTCAACACCGTCGCGTCCTGGAAGTCGCGCTTGATCATCTCCTGCAGCTTCTTCTCCGTCGCGTGGTCGATGGACGCCGTCGCCTCATCCATCACCACGATGCGGCTCCGAGTCAGCAGCGCGCGAGCCATGCACAGCATCTGCCGCTCGCCCACGCTGAAGTTCTCGCCGTTCTCGCTCAGCTCGTACGCCAACTGGCCTTCCAGCGCCGACACCTGCGTCTTCATGTCCACCTTCTCCAGCGCACTCCAGATGTCGGCGTCCGTGAACTCGTCGAACGGGTCCATGTAGGCGCGCAGCGAGCCCTTGAACAGCACGGGCGACTGCGGGATGATGGACAGGTTCGAGCGCAGCGTGCGCAGCGGCATGGTCGCGATGTCCACGCCGTCGATGAGGATGCGCCCGGACACCAGCTCGTTGATGCGGAAAAGCGCCATGGTGAGACTCGACTTGCCTGCGCCGGTGCGTCCGACGATGCCGATTTTCTCATTGTTGAGGATGACGAAGGACAGACCCTTGAGCACGGGATTGCCGCCCTGCTTGTAGCTGAACACGACATCCTGGAACTGGACGGTGGAGGAACGAGGCCAGGAGGCATCGGGCTCGATCACAAGCGGTCGTTGGCTTCCTTCAGCAGGGATCGATCCGTACTCGAGAATGCGTTCGGGGCTAACCATTTGAATTTCAACCCAGGACCAACACTGGACAAGGCTAGCAAGACCACTGTCGACGCTGAGAGCATACGTGAATGCCAGCCCCACGAGACCAGGAGACAGGAAGTCGCGTAAGTACACCAAGCCAGACACCACGACGAAAATGACACCCGAGCCAATTAGCTGCATACGAACCTGGAACCACTGCTGCGTGACAGTCTCCGAAAACCAGCATTTGCTGTTCACATCGTTGCGAATGAAATTCTCCGTAACCATACGGCCAATAGTATCGTGGCCGAATGCACGAATGACAACTACACCTTCCTCAGACTGGGCAACGTGGCTAAGTACCGGGGAAGATGATACCTTCCACAAGCGCGAAATCTCTCGAGAAGGAGCGAGGTAGAAGTTAGCGATCTTCACGTACATCCATATCAGCGGGATGATCAAAGCGCCTAAGAAATTCATGGTGTAGACAGCAGTCGCAAGCTGGCATACCGTGAAGAAGAACATTGCCAAAAAGCTTCCGTACGCAAACGGAATCATGAAATCCACGGCCGACATGTCATCGCCGTACCGATTCACGATGCGTCCGATGGGGTTGGCGTCGAAGAAGCGAAGCGGGGCTCTCAGTAGAGACACCGTCATGTTGTCGAAGAGCTGCCGTGATGCTTGAAGCCCAACAACCGCCACGGTTGCGGTACGGACCAGCACCATGATGGCGGTGCCAGCACCAAGCCAAGCATACACCTTCACGTTATACACGGTGTCATCCGGGTTGTACGAACCATTCTTCTGTCCGGTCCAGTGACTCAACCACAAGTCACTTCCGATCTGGAAAACCTGCCACAGCGTCTGCACCGCGAAAAGGAAGATGCACACCTTGACACCACCGAGCGAAAAGAAGTAGTTCGAGAACACCTCCTTGGACACGCGACCTTCCTCACGTTCCTCGTCGTCAATCAGTCGACCGGCATCCTTATCCTTCTTAGCATTGCTCTCTCCGTCGTGACTGGCGTCGTCCTTTGCTGAACGAGGAGACACTCGAAGCGTGTACGAGCAACGCGGCAAAGCAACATCGTGACGAGTGGCCATCAACTTTCCGCCTTCCACCAGCACCTTCACGTTTGCAGCTTCGCTCGCAATGATGTCGGCGCTGTGCGTCACCAGCACCACCGTCTTGTCCGCCAGCAAATTGCAGATGCAGTCACCGAAGATATGACTCTGCACGATCGCGTCCACCGCAGCCAGAGGCGAGTCCAGCAGCAGAATGTCGGCGTCAGAGTAGCAAGCGCGAGCGAGGCATACGCGAGCCTTCTGACCGCCTGAAAGGTTCACTCCCTTCTGACCGATCTCCGTCGCGTCACCTCCAGGGAACTGCTGAAGGTCCGGCAGCAAACCACACGCCGCGATCACGCGCGAGTACTTCTCCTTGTCGTAGGGCAGTCCGAAGAGGATATTCTCGCGGATTGTCATGTTCTGGATCCACGTCTCCTGCGAGTAATAGGCAACGCGGCCCCGGACGAACACGTTGCCAGTCAGTTTGTTCATTTCTCCCAGCAGCGCCGAGCACAGTGAAGACTTGCCGCTGCCGACAGAGCCGTGCACAACAACCAGGTCGCCCTGCTTCACGGTGAGATTCACGTGGTTGAGCAGTGCTGTCTCCTTCGTCCAGCCGAAGGTGCCGTCTTCAATAGCCATCATGACATCAGCTGGCTGCGCCGGGTCATCGCGTGTGACGTTGGTCGGGTTGAATTCGTCTAGCGAGAGGTAGTCCGCGAATCGGTTGATCGAAATCTTGGCTTGAATGCACGTCTGAATAACGGAGGGCAAGTCTCTCAGAGGGTCACGAAGAGCGTTGAACAGCGCGATGGCAGTGAACACCTTGGCTGCGGTCAGAACTTTGCCCAAAGTGATCGCGTAGACGGCAAACGAAACGGCGGACACTGCCAATGGAGAACCCCACAGCACGAAAATGTTGACCGCGCCCAGGTACATGAACCTCTTGACCGCCGACAGTTCTGTAGCCCGCAGTGTGTGGATCTTGTCAGCGAATTTGTCCTCCCACGCGTTGAGCTTGACGATTTGAATGGCGTTGAAGACCTCCTTGATCGTCTTCATGCGGTCGTCCTTGTGCTCCATGATGTCCTCGAACGCATTCCCCGACAGCTTGGCGATGATGAAACTCGCCAGCATGAACACGGCGATCACCGCCAAGCCCGCGAACGCAGCGAGGTCGATGACGGCGTAGAGCATGGAAACCACCACCACGATCTGGATAGGGATGATCCACAGACTGTTGATCTGGAAGGCAGCGAACAGCACGTTGTTCACGTCGGACGAGTAGAGGTTGGAGATGTCCACCGCCTTGGACTCGCCCTTGCTCTGGATGCTGCGCCGCATGGCCTTCCGGAACAGCAGCGCCTTGAGCGTCACCGTCAGGCGCAGCGCGATGAGCTCGAGGTAGAACCTCATCTGGGTGGCCACCACTGCGTTGACGATGCGAGAGGCGAAGAAGACGCCGAGCCACACGCTCAAGCTCAACATGTCGATGGTCGGGGACGCGAACACAGTGATCACGTGGTTCAGCACCGCGGGGGCGAACACATTGCACGCGGTCGAGAAGAGCATCGCCAGGCCGCAGAGCAGGAACCGCCCTCCGTAGGTGGCCACCATGGCCTTGACGATGGACTTGTCGTGGCGCTCGTAGTGCACCACGAACTCATCGAACGCCGTAGCCGACCGGTTCTCGCCCTCGAGCTCCCACAGATCGTCGTGGTCGAGCTGCCGCGTGTTGCCGGCGCTCATCATCGGGTTGGCGTACGAGAAGAAGAGCCGCGACCAGAAGGACGCCGTGTCGGGCGTAGCGGACTTGGCATCGTGCTTCGAGTCGACCACTTGGTCGCTGACGCTGGCGAACGTGGAGTAGCGGGGCTGCTTGGTCTGCGTGGCGGGGGACACGATGGACGTGGTGTCCGTCTGGAGCTGCGCCGTCATGGCGAGAGTGGACCTGAGCTCTTCGAGGCCAATCGCGGACTGGACGAGGAGAGCAGCGGAACGGATCCACCGCGGCCGGATGAGTGTACTGTCGACATAGAGAATCCAAGATGCAGAGTTGGTGCCACGGATTGCCAATCAATTGAAGCCGCAAGTACGTCAGCAGCTTCAGTTTGAAAGGTCCAGCACCGGGAAGGCCCAGGGTTGACTGGCTGCGATAGGCTATCGCCGATAGCTGCGGTCCAATGTCTCGTCACACGAAGGTCTCTGGTGGCGGTCGTCTACATGCACATGGACCACGACCTACCACGGTAGCTGATCCCTTCACGATTGACCCACGAGTCAAAGCCACATGTACGTTTGTTCTATTCATCATACACCTACTGGAGCTTATCAAGATAGCCTCCTTCACTCGCTAGCTCGTAGAACACCCCACTCCCACCCTTCACCAAGCTGCGAGGACTGTCAAACTCCACCACACGACCGTCGCTCAACACCATGATGCGGTCCGAGCCCAGCACCGTGCCCAGTCGATGAGCGATCGTCAACACCGTCGCGTCCTGGAAGTCGCGCTTGATCATCTCCTGCAGCTTCTTCTCCGTCGCGTGGTCGATGGACGCCGTCGCCTCATCCATCACCACGATGCGGCTCCGAGTCAGCAGCGCGCGAGCCATGCACAGCATCTGCCGCTCGCCCACGCTGAAGTTCTCGCCGTTCTCGCTCAGCTCGTACGCCAACTGGCCTTCCAGCGCCGACACCTGCGTCTTCATGTCCACCTTCTCCAGCGCACTCCAGATGTCGGCGTCCGTGAACTCGTCGAACGGGTCCATGTAGGCGCGCAGCGAGCCCTTGAACAGCACGGGCGACTGCGGGATGATGGACAGGTTCGAGCGCAGCGTGCGCAGCGGCATGGTCGCGATGTCCACGCCGTCGATGAGGATGCGCCCGGACACCAGCTCGTTGATGCGGAACAGCGCCATGGTGAGGCTCGACTTGCCTGCGCCGGTGCGTCCGACGATGCCGATTTTCTCATTGTTGTGGATGCCGAAGGACAGACCCTTGAGCACGGGTTTGCCGCCCTGCTTGTAGCTGAACACGACATCCTGGAACTGGACGGTGGAGGAACGAGGCCAGGAGGCATCGGGCTCGATCACAAGCGGTCGTTGGCTTCCTTCAGCAGGGATCGATCCGTACTCGAGAATGCGTTCGGGGCTAACCATTTGAATTTCAACCCAGGACCAACACTGGACAAGGCTAGCAAGACCACTGTCGACGCTGAGAGCATACGTGAATGCCAGCCCCACGAGACCAGGAGACAGGAAGTCGCGTAAGTACACCAAGCCAGACACCACGACGAAAATGACACCCGAGCCAATTAGCTGCATACGAACCTGGAACCACTGCTGCGTGACAGTCTCCGAAAACCAGCATTTGCTGTTCACATCGTTGCGAATGAAATTCTCCGTAACCATACGGCCAATAGTATCGTGGCCGAATGCACGAATGACAACTACACCTTCCTCAGACTGGGCAACGTGGCTAAGTACCGGGGAAGATGATACCTTCCACAAGCGCGAAATCTCTCGAGAAGGAGCGAGGTAGAAGTTAGCGATCTTCACGTACATCCATATCAGCGGGATGACCAGAGCACCCATAACGTTTATCATGTACACTGCAGTCGCGAGTTGACACGCCGTGAAGAAAATCAGCCCTAGAAACTCCTGAAAAGCAAACGATATCATAAAATCCACGGCCGACATGTCATCGCCATAGCGGTTCATAATCCGTCCGATGGGATTGGCGTCGAAGAAGCGAAGCGGGGCTCTCAGCAAAGACACCGTCATGTTGTCAAAGAGCTGCCGTGATGCTTGAAGCCCAACAACGGCCACGGTTGCGGTACGGACCAGCACCATGATGGCGGTGCCAGCACCAAGCCAAGCATACACCTTCACGTTATACGCGGTGTCATCCGGGTTGTACGAACCATTCTTCTGTCCGGTCCAGTGACTCAACCACAAGTCACTTCCGATCTGGAAAACCTGCCACAGCGTCTGCACCGCGAAGAGGAAGATGCACACCTTGACGCCACCGAGCGAATCGAAGTAGTTCGAGAACACCTCCTTGGACACGCGACCTTCCTCACGTTCCTCGTCGTCAATCAGTCGACCGGCATCCTTATCCTTCTTAGCATTGCTCTCTCCGTCGTGACTGGCGTCGTCCTTTGCTGAACGAGGAGACACTCGCAGCGTGTACGAGCAACGCGGCAAAGCAACATCGTGACGAGTGGCCATCAACTTTCCGCCTTCCACCAGCACCTTCACGTTTGCAGCTTCGCTCGCAATGATGTCGGCGCTGTGCGTCACCAGCACCACCGTCTTGTCCGCCAGCAAATTGCAGATGCAGTCACCGAAGATCTGACTCTGCACGATCGCGTCCACCGCAGCCAGCGGCGAGTCCAGCAGCAGAATGTCGGCGTCAGAGTAGCATGCGCGAGCGAGGCATACGCGAGCCTTCTGACCGCCTGAAAGGTTCACTCCCTTCTGGCCCCAACGGCCAGCAAGAACGCTCAGTCAAGACCATGGTTCAGACCGTTCGAGTGTACGTGGAGGATCCGCTGCAGGCCGACTGGGACGATATCGCCGAGAAACTGGTGCACGCCATCAATAATTCTCGGCACACCACTCGGCGGGAGACACCCTTCTATCTTGTGCACGGATGGGACGCTCAGTCCACCCTAAAAGCCATGACGTCTACAATCAAAAGAGACCCAGAGGGTTCTGCAGACGCCAAGCAATGGCGACGAGAGGCCAACCGTCAGCGGGAAATCGCCTTACAACTTGCAAAAGAATTCAAACTAGCCGAGAAGGCTCGGCGAGCTGAGGAACACAATGCACGACTCAGCAACAAGGAAAAGCGAGCACTGCCGGATTCGGCGGAGCCAACTGAGGAAGGAGAGGATCTGCCAACTGACTCAGCTGAGTCCCACAAGTCGCTGTTTCAGACAGGAGAACAAGTGTGGCTGTTCATGGAAAGAGTCAAGCCGGGCCTAAAGAAGAAGTTGGCCCACCGGTGGCACGGTCCATTCAGGGTGAAGAAGAAGATTGAGGAATTCGCGTATGAGCTGGAACTCCCAGACAAGAGCGGCTACAGGTTTTATCAAGTGGTCCATGTATCCCGGCTGAAGAAGGTCACCGACTTGGGGCAGAGACCCACGGTCCCGCTAGTGGACGAGCTCAGCGAGAATCAACGATTCGATTTCGACGAGGAATTACTGCCGGAAGACAGCTGGGAACTCGGTGAGGACGCTGACAAGTACGAAGTGGAAGCAATCCTCGGTGACGAGATGTCAGAGTCAACGAGTAACAGTCGAGCTCAGAGATTGTTCAAAGTCAAGTGGGTCGGGTACGACGAGCCGACTTGGGAACCGCTCGCTAATCTGTCGTGCGGAGGGCTCCTGTTCGACTACTTGCGAAACAAGAAACGTGAAAGTCGTCTGCAAATGGTACAGGTTGCAGACGAAGACTAAAAGCTACTGCACCAAATGTTGACCACCACCGAGTGACCATGCAGGCTCGGCGGAGTGGAAAAGCTACTGCAAATGCATGTGATATATGTGGAAGAAATGATGGAACTACGGACCCAGCTGAGATCTCTCGGAGCTACTTACGAACTACCTACTACTCAGCTGGGTGGCACAAGAACATCGGGTGAAGGCGGCGGACTTGGTGATTGCGCACGGAAGAACTCCTCGAGCTCCAGCGCTGACTCGAATAGCGGTTCGTCAGGATACCTAACACCGGAAGCAACTCCAACGACAGGAGCCCAGATCGCTGGATTACAAGGCACGGGAGCTAAAGGCAAGCGAGCAGGAGCCGAGCCGACCTGCAAACAAACCCGACGCAGTCAGCTTCAATTCTTCAAGACATCAATGACTCGGATTCACGCACCCGGCTACGAGCGTCAGCGCGAAGACTCGACTTGGCAGCATCCGCAGCCGCAGGAGGGTCGCTGGCTGGAGCAGAGTCAGCGGTGCCCGACGCTAGCGGTGCGGACGAAGCAGAACCAATCGCAGCCGAGTCGCTGACATGCGCAGGCTCAGCGGAGTCGGAGACAGCCGGCTTCGCCATGAGAGATTACTGCGAATGGACGATGGGTGAGACAGCCGGCTGGAGTGAACGAGAAAGACACAGCGGCGCAAGCTTACGAGCAAGAAGTCGCGCAGAAGACACCTGGCGACGGCGTGGGTAGCAGAGGTTGTGGCGACCAGAGTTGACGCGCTGAGTGATGGGAGGAGATCCAGACGACACACCAGTTGGGTCAAGACACTCACCAGCTGGGTTCGTATCATGACCGGGGCAGTTATGGTGTAGTGCCACACCGAAAATTCGGTGACCCACATGTGACGCCATACCGACAAGCGGTGACTCAAGCAAGTCGGCGCTGTCTCAGAGTGAGAGCGGTCTACAGCCTTAAACAGGAGCGGTTGAGCGTCCCAGATTGAGAGCGACTACGGTGCTATCTCGCCGAGGTCGAAGGGTCGGCGGAGATCTTACGGTGGTTACGAAGGGGCTCCGCGAGAGGTCGGCTGGGATCCAAAACTCCCTCATTTCACTAGATGGTGCGTCCGACGATGCCGATTTTCTCGTTGTTGCGGATGTCGAAGGACAGACCCTTGAGCACGGGCTTGCCGCCCTGCTTGTAGCTGAACACGACGTTCTCAAAAGTAATCTGGCCGGCATTCGGCCATGGTTGAGTTGGCTCGATGGAGAGGATGCTTTGTTGACCCTCGGGGGGAATAGATGCGTAGGCCATGATCCTTTCGGGACTGGTCATCTCGATCTCCAACCACGACCAAACATGTACTAGTCGGGCGAGGCGGCTATCAATCCTGAGTGCGTACGTGAATGCGACGCCTACCAGTCCAGGCGATAGGTAGTCGTGAAGATAGACCAAGCACGAAACCACAGCCATCACGACGCCGCAGCCCACGAGCTCCATGCGAATTTGAAACCACATCACCACCACAAAGTCGGAAAACCAAGCTCGTGCGTTCACATCGTTGCGCGCAAAGTTTTCAGATATTGTGCGCTCGACATATTCTGGCCCAAACGCTCTGATCGTCGTCACACCTTCTTCTGCTTGCGAGATGTGGCTGAGAACTGGAGACGACGCCACCTTTACGAGTCTCGAAATTTCTCGAGACGGCATCAAGTAAAACTTGGCAAACTTGATATACAGATACGCGAGCGGAATGATGAATACAACGAGAACTTGCACGATGTAAATCGCTGTCGCGAGTTGAAAAAACGTAAAGAAAATTGCCACCAGCAAACTTCCTGTCGCGAATGGAATGTCGGTCTCGACTGAAGCCACGTCTCCCCCAAAGCGATTGAGGATTCGGCCGATCGGGTTAGCGTCGAAGAATCGCAGAGGTGCGTACAGCAGCGCGTGGGCGAGCAAACGGAACAGATCGCGAGAGGCCCGAAGTCCCGCGGCGGCAGTTGTAACAGCTCGAGCGAGCACCATCAAAGCGCTACCCGCACCCAATAGTGCGTAGACTGACATATTGTACTCCGTCCGAGAAGCATCATATACATTGCCCTTTTGACCCGTCCAGTGGCTCAGCCATAGATCACTCCCAACTTGACAGCCCTGCCACAATGACTGGATCACGATCAGCAACACCATCACTTTCAGCCCTCCCATAGCGTTGAAATACTGCCAAAAGACCGCCGCAGACACCCGACCTTCTTCACGCTCTTCGTCCTCCACAAGCCTACCGGAATCCTTCAAGCTTTTATCGATGAACTCACTACCCTTGGAGCTTTCTGTCTCATCGTGAAGTGAGACTTGCCTCGCGAAATGAGTTCTGCCGTGCTGGGTATCTTGTCGCTCAAAAGCGACCTGGCCCCCAGACACCGAAATCTTTCCGTTTACCGCACCGGGGGCGATCACATCTAGGTTATGAGTGACGAGCACCACTGTCTTCTCCGCTAGCAGTCCGCAGATGCACTGGCTGAAAATTGCGCTCTGAACCACAACATCCACGGCGGCAAGAGGTGAATCCAAAATGAATACATCGGCGTCGGAGTAGCAGGCGCGCGCCAAACTCACGCGTGCCTTCTGACCGCCAGATAGATTGATCCCCTTTTGGCCGATCTCCGTCGCATCGCCAGCGGGAAATTGCTCCAGGTCTGGTAACAAACCACACGCGTCCAGCACATGTTGATATTTGCTGTCATCAAAAGCTTGTCCGAACAGGATATTCTCTCGAATTGTCAAATTTTGAATCCAGGGCTGCTGTGCGTAGTATGCCACCTTGCCATTCACGGAGACCTTTCCTTCAATTTTCTCCATCTCACCTAGCAAAGCAGAGCAGAGCGATGACTTGCCAGAGCCAACCGGTCCGTGAACTACGACGAGGTCACCTTTCTTCACTGAAAAGTTCACGTCGGTCAGCACGGGTGCCGCATCGTCGTTCCACGCGAATGTGCCATGCTCAAGAGCAATCGCGACATCGGCTGAAGTTGATGCATCGTCGTGAATCACACTGGACGTGTCGACTTCGTGAAGGGCGAGATAGTCCGACATGCGATCCAGAGAAATCTTCGCTTGAAGGCACTGCTGAATAATGCTTGGGAAATCTCGCAGTGGGTCTCTGAGAGCGTTAAACAACGCAATCGCTGTGAACACTCGCGCAGCCGTCAGGAGTCGATCCATCGCCAATGTGTACACCGCGAACGAGACTGTCGATACGAACAGCGGCGACGCCCACAACACGAAGATGGATCCACACATGGAATACACGAAGCGAGCTAGAGCTTTCATCTCCAACTCGCGAAGAGCAAGCAGCTTGTCCTCGAACTTCCCTTCCCACGCGTTCAACTTGACGATCTGAATGGCTCCAAACACTTCCTTGACGAGTTTCATGCGCTCGTCTTTGCGTCTCATCAGCTCCTTGTAGGACCCACTCGTCTTCTTGGTGAAGAAGAACGCCATTAGCATCGACAGGGCGATGACGACAAGCCCAGCAAATGCTGCCACATCCAGCACGTCGTACAGCATGTAGACCACGACGCCAATCTGGATGGGCAAGAGCCACAGCATATTAATCTCACTCGCGACGTAGATCACCCGATCGATGTCGGCCGAGTAGATGTTGGCGATGTCCACCGCCTTGTCGTCGCTGCTGCTCTGGATGCTGCGTCGCATGGTCTTCTCGAACAGCAGCGCTCTGAGCGCCACTGCCAGGCGGAAGACCATCAGCTGCAGCTGGAAGTCCACGTGCGGCGTCACGAGCGCGATGAATAGGCGAGAGGCGAAGAACGCGGCCAGCCACAGCGCCAGACTCGGCAGCTCCAGTGTCGGCGCAGCGAACGCGTCGATCACGTGGTGCAGCACGGCCGGAGCGAACAGGACGCAGGCCGTCGTCAAGACCGACGCCAGGCCGCAGAGCAGGAACCGGCCGCCGTAGCCGCCCACAATTGCGCGGATGATGGACTGGTCGTGGCGGTCGAAGTGGCGCTTGAAGTGCGCGTAGGCGACTGCCGACCGACTCTCGGCCTCGAGCTCCAGCAGATCGTCGGGGTTCAGCTGCCGCGCGTTGCCCGTCCGCATCATGTCGTCTGCGTACGAGAGGAAGAGCTTTGACAGCAGCGACGCAGACTGTCGACGCGGAGCTGGCACCCTGAGGAACGTGGCGTACTTGCTAGAGGACTCACTCTGCAGCAGCATCTTGGACGAGGAGGGACCGAGGTACTGCTGGCAACGCACCTTCGGGAATGAGACGGAAGCACAGCGAGCACCACTAACCAGTTGCATGATGGCGCATCATGATGGCTTAGCATGGTAGTGACCAACATTTTCGCTGGAATGACCTGCGTGGCGGTGATTGGCTGAATGGCTTCAAGTGATACCGATATGCTTTTCAACCCGGATCCATCTGTTAGAGCAAGTATTAATACCGCTCCTATGCTGTCCAGCAGATCTCTCTCCTCCAGTGTGGTCCACACGGACAGCGTCCGTTTCCGCGATCTGGGGTCAGTCCGCCAAGCCAACGCCACCAGTCAAGTCAAGCAGCAGCCATGGCGCCCCCCAACGTCGACAGCATGTTCACGCTCAAGGTGGACAACGTGCCGTTCCAGATCGGGTGCGTGGCCTTCGCTCGCCTCCTCCCTCTCTCCCCCCGCGTGTTCTAACCCTCCTCCCTTGCCCTCCCCCTCTTACAGAAGCGACGAGCTCCGCGACCTCTTCTCCAAGTTCGGCGAGATCGGCGACGTGTACATCCCGCGCGCGCGCGACTCCAACGAGTCGCGCGGCTTCGCCTTCGTGCGCTTCATGGAGAAGCGCGACGCCGAGGACGCCATCGACGGCATGGAGGGTCAGGACTTCCAGGGCCGCGACCTGCGCGTGCAGTTCGCCAAGCAGCGCCGCCCCGACAACCCGCGCGAGTTTTACTCCCGCAGTGGAGGCGCCAGCGGTGGTGGCGGTGGCGACCGCTACGGCGGCGGCGGCGACCGCTACGGAGGCGGCGGCGACCGCTACGGAGGAGGCGGCGACCGCTACGGCGGAGGAGGCGACCGCTACGGAGACGACCGCGGACGCAGCAGCCGCTACGGAGACGACCGCCGGGACGACCGCCCGCGCCGCCGCTCGCCCGACCGCCGCGAACGTGGCGGCAGCAGCGCTGGCCGCGACCGCAGCCGCTCGCCCCGCCCGCGCAGCCGTTCGCCGCGTCGCAGCGCGTCGCCGCCGCCTCGTCGTGACTAAGTGAGCAGCCGCCGACGTACTGGGAGAGTGCTAGCTTAGGAAGCTGTCAAGCCAGCCGGACGCGAGAGACAAGAGTCCCAGCACCCCCAGGACGAGCGGAGAGGCAGAGAAACCCAGACGAGACCAGAACCAGACCAGACCAGACCGATTTTGCTTGTTTTACCTACTTCGGCCGGTCCTGCATTGTTGCTGCTTTTCGAGAGAGTATTAACACCTGAACGAACCGGGAGACGTGAAAGAGAGAGAAACTACTTGGGGGACCCGGTGATCTGGACCAGAGTTGGCGGGGGAGGTGTTGGTGCATTCAATACGTGGTGTCGTGCTGTCATGAGGTGTTGTTCGAGTTGGGGCGGAGCCAGCAAGAGCAGTCAATTGTGTTTCTGAACAGACGACGGATCGACCTTCTGATGCTATTTTCCTCGCCGGTTATTGCTGAAGACTCGGCGGACGACCAAGAGCTCAAGCCTGGTCCATGCTGTCCAGTATTGCTTGCTGCCTTCCACTGTATAGATAGCATTTAGCAGTGGTGGTGCGGTAGATCCGGTCACTTCGAGCGATGCACACTGTGCTTCAAGAAATTTCGTGTCGAAGTCCTGTCACGTCGACGCGTATGCCAGTTAACGACGCTGGTCAATCATCGGTGACTGATGGGACAGGACAAGCGATGTGTGCTCACTATTTAATGGCGACGTGGGGTGCTAACGCCGAATTTCATTTCAAAAAGTTTAGATCGTCTAGGGACGACAAAAAGCGGTTGGAAAAGATTTGCGCTCCGAGGCATCTCGTCAGTGGTGCGCTTAAGCCGTGACGATGAGGAAGATGAAGAAGCCGATGACGCCAACCATCAGGCCAGCGCAGTAGAGCGCTCGCATGTCGCCGTCGATGCTGGCGTAGCCGCGGCGTCGGTAACAGAGGCCCACTGCGTACACGACAGCAATGAGCAGAACGGCCCCACCAAGACCAATGAAGATACGAGTGACGGTATCGCCGGCACCTTCGCTGGCAGCGCTGTCGTCCGAGTCACGGTCTTCGTGGTGCCCATTGCCGCTACGGATAGGAATGGTCTCGGTAGGGGGCTCGTCGGCCGCTTCGTCTTGGCAGCAATCCAACTTGGCACCTGTCACCGGATCAGGCTTGCAGCAACCTCCATCCCACCCACAGCAATCCAGACCAGCAGCTCCGCACTTCGGCTGCCCCTGGCAAGTGTTCGAGTGCGATGAATCTGAAAGACTCGATGCAGGCGTCTCGGACGAGCAGCAATCCAGCTTGTCACCAGATCCTCCACAGCAGCCTCCCGGTGCACCACAGCAGTCAAGTTTGGCTGCCTCGCAGAGAGGCTCACCGTAGCAGACCGCGGAGTCTTTAGCCGTCGGAGCAGTTTTATGGGTCGTGTTGCTAATCACCGGGTGCTGGTTCTTGCAGCAGCCCAAAACGCCCCCTGAGATTGGGTCAGGTTCACAGCAGCCATCAATGCTGTTGCAGCAGCCCAGTCCCGACACAGCGCACTCGTGTTCACCAAAGCAAGCGTTGCTCGGCAAAAGCGCGGGGTCTTCCTGCGGGCAGCAACCAAGGCTACTTGGGCAGCAGCCAGGCAGCGTGCCGCAGCACATCAATGCAGTTCCGTTTTCTCCCGCCGCAGCACAAGCCGGGAAGCCAAAGCATTTGTCGTCAGCATCCAGGTCTGGTCTGCTCAATTCAGGATGGTTCTTTTGGGCGAACCACGATGGGCGAGTGGCGATCCAATGCAACGCGTTGGTACGCGATGACCACGTATCAAAAGCCTTGACGGTGTTGTTGAGCTCGTCCCAGGCATCCGCTGCGTTTAAGATCGCGTGGTCCATCACGACGATGGAGCGCCAGATATCATACTGGCTCAGATCAGGCAGATCCTGGCTCAGGAGGGCGTACTCGCGTGCAACGTACTCTTCATCGAGCAGGTGCGGCGTGAACGGCGTGAATGGGAGCATGTTGATACCGTGAATGTAAACAGCGCGGTTCCCAAACCACGTATTGTACACGACACTGGTCTCGCCCACAACACCAACCATGGCGTTCTTCGAGAAGACAGGCTCGTAGATCTTGGAGTTCATCGCCATGTGCCAGTATTTCTTCACGGAGCGCAATTCCGTTGCCAGAAGCAGACGCGCGTACTGGTGGTAGGAGCTGTCTCCCTGGCCTTCGGTAGCCTTTTCATCAAGCGACGAGAAGAGCGCAAGCGCGTAGTAAGCGTTGAGATCCTCACTGCTGCTCTCCTGAGACTTGCCGACTTCCATTGGGAACAGTCCGCTAGCGTACGAGTGGCCCACAAACCAGTCCTTGTGGCGCGCCGTAGGGAACAGCAGTCGTACCGGTAGATCGTTGAAAAATGTCGTGTTGCTGTCGAACAGCGGCGTACCAATGTCACCCATGAGCAAAGCGCAGGCTTGTGCATGCTTCTCGATGAAAGCCGGGTCGAACTTCCGAATCGCCGCAAGCGCGTAGATGAAGTAGCCGTAGTGGAACTACACAAAGAAATTAAAATGAGAGGAGCAAGTTAGCACAAGTTTCAACAATGCAAGTGCATCTGCGCGAACGTACGTGGTGGTCGTTGTAGTAGCCGTTGCCGTAGTCAGCCTCTTTGTCGTGCCACCCGTCGTTTGTGATGACACCGCCAAAGGTCTGGTCATACACAAAGTGGTTGGCGTTCGTGGCTTCCAGCCAGTCAACTATGTCCATCTCGACCTTCGTCAAGAGTTTCTGCTTCACCTCCTCCTGGTCGAACTTGTCGGCAATCAAGAGCAGGCGCGCGTCACGGCTCACTTGCTTGCCGAAGTTGTACGAGTCGGGGCTCAACGGCGGCGGGTACGCGTCGACGTCGAGTGGAAGCTGTTTAAGAATGGCCTGCTTTGCCTTCTCGCGCATGTCGAGGCGAAGCTGCTTGTCACCGTCACTGACCTCGCTCCCGTCCTCCAGATCATCGCCAAACAGACCGTCGTCGGCGTAGTTCCACTCGACAGACGGCAGCGTCTCCTTCATGTGCCACACAGCTCCAAACACACCTTCCATCAGTCCGCGGATGCTGGTGTACCGCAGATCCGAGAGCACCTTATTTTTGCCTTCCTCGAGCGTCTCGCCGCTCTCCTGCACTAGCATCACATCCATGTGATGAGGCAGCGCCAGCATCAGCAGCTTGTTCTCCTCCTGCTCCGAGACGGCCTCCTCCACCTCACTATGGAAAGTCGAGAAGCTCTTGGTCTTCCACCGGAACTCGAGCAGAGCCTTGTCGGCGTCTTCCGGGTCCACTGAGTGGGCCACATCTCCGCCGACAGCGTACACCGACGCGGACTCCAGAAGGTAGGGCATGACCTTGGCATCATGGCACAGCGCCACTCGCAGCACGCCAGTGAACGCTTCGTCACTTGTCACCCGTCCGTTCGAGTCCAGTCGGAGCTTCAGCTGCTTGTCCGACGCGTACATGTACCACGTCTGTCCGTTGTTAAGTTCGGCCGCAAACGTAGCGAACGGCACGTCCTCTCCGTTCATGAGCGTCAGCCCCTCGAGCTTCTTGAAGCGCGTGATCTGCAGTCCATCCATGGCCTCCACCACGGGGCGGCTGTGGCTGTACTCCATCGTGACGTAGGGCGAGCCGCGCACCAGGTACACGCGGAACTCCTCCGCCTGCCCCCGGCTGAAGCGCACCGTGGTGCTGAACGCGTCGAAGTTGACGACGTGGTGCGCCACGGGCAGCTTCGACGTCTGCGCGGCCTGGGAGCTCACCACCATCTGGGAGATGAAGCCCTCCACGATGTCGCGCGGCGCCACGACGCGGAACGGGAAGCTCACGTGCAGCTTCTCGTCCAGGATGCGGTGCACGTAGGGCATGGAGGCCACGGCGCTCTGGCCCTCGGCCAGCACCAGGTTGGTCCACCACGCGCCCGTGGGGAACGGCACGTCGGCCAGCAGCTTGGGCTGCGCCGCGCGCGACGCGTTGGCCACGCGCGCGTCCAGCGGCAGCCGCTCCGAGGCCGCGAAGAGGCTGGCGGAGAGCTGCAGCGGGTGCGACGCCACGGGGAACGGCAGCTGCAGCTTCAGGTCGGCGCCGGGCACGGCCCACGCGCAGTGCGCACAGCTCCAGAGCAGCAGCAGCGACAGCGTCGAGCTGCGGACTCCAGTCATGGCGTGCGGAGGAAGGGGAGAGAGAGATCTGGGGTGCGTGGCCGAGAGATCCAATCTACAAGTGAGCTGCTGGGTTCTGATGGCGTGCGTAGCGGGGATTTTGTATGGCGATTTTCGAAGCGATCTGATTCGCGAGGATTGACCAGGTAAGTAAAAGGGGCTACATTTGTGGTGAACAGATTGTCGAGTCTCCCAGCGCGATATCATGTTGAGCAGCGACCACCGCAGTCGATTTATATCTAGACTGCTGCGTACCACTGCAATCTTACTCGTTTATATTGAAAACTACGAGTGCAGTCTTGACACTCCAGAGTGGGGTCTCAGTACTTGGAGGCCCCACGCCAATAAGTTTATTCGTCATGTTTTCTTACCGCGTCCCATTTACAACGACCGTGATCAATGTTTACGAGTTGATCTAACATTGAAAAACAAGGTAAACTACATGTACGAATTTGCATGCAAGTATTTTGTGAAAAGTGCACAGCCCACTTGATGGTAAGCATCACGTGTGCTTGAAGCAAGAATGTACCGGTAGTGACGATGTCGAGCGCGGCGCCTGATAATACAGGTACATGTGACCCTGAAGACTTCGATTCCTTTGATGTGCGGCACGCTGTTCCTCTTGGGCCAAGACTCGCCAAGAGTCTTGGCGAGTTATGACTCATAATATGAGACAGCAAATGGAGGCGCACGCAAGCAGGGAACGGCCTGAGTAGAGCTTGCGCCGCTTCTACAGGTAAACTTAAACATAAGGTAAATGGTCAATTAGGGGCCGTTGTGCCAATTAGGGGTCACTCGTCTAGGCCAATGAACTACTCGCATCTATCTGGTGTATCTTTTGATTGGTCGCTTATAATATACCGTAGAAGGGACAGTTAAGATTTCATAGTGAAGCTAAGTCGAATATGCGGCCCTTAATTGGCACGACCTGAATTCTACTTACAATTTAGTGACCAGGCTGTTGTGTTTGTCTTGGATGATTATACGAACTGTGCGGCACTCCAGCAAATCAGCAAAATCATCCGCTTTGCATCGGTACCCTTGCTGTGTCCTAGATTTTAGTATAGCCAAAATTACAAGCAAGAACTTGGGAAGCCTTGCTTGACGGCCCCTAATTGACCATTTACCTTAATATACGCAAACATAATAAGGCCTACAACCAGTTTCGTGTTTCCAACCAGTTTCGTGTTTCCCTTTTTAACCAATTAAACTGCGTTAATGTAATTTTGTCGCATTCCTATTCGCTAAAACTTTCTAGAAGCTAGCGCCGACTAGCTCGGCGATTGTTGTGTCTGTGGCAAGAACTAATTTTGTGCGTTCTGCTATACCACACTTGTACCTTCGGCGTCGGTGAGTTCACCGACGGCGTGACGATCTCAGTTCGGGCGACGGGTCAGGCTCTCCTCGTTCGGCTCTGGCGGTACGTCCACCGACGCGACCGAGAAAGCCGACCTCGGTTTCGCCCTGTGGGAGCGCCGCCACTGGGTGAAGGTTTCCGCCATCGAGGCGTACTTCGACGACCTGGCTGCGATGCACGGTCGTCGTTACCCGCTCCTCCTCGAGCTCCGCCGGTCATGGCAGGCGTACAGCCGAGCTCGGAATCTCCGTGCCGATCGCCTCCGGCAGCAGATGGTAAAACGGCTGTGGAACGGCTGCATTGAGTACGACCGCGAGCCTCGCCAGTTCCACACGGAGACTCTGCTGGAACCCACCTTTCTCCAGTACTCGTTCGAGGTCCTGGAGTGGGCTCCTCGGACGTCGAATTGGGTTGCCGAGGTGACCGAGTTGGACGCTCGTCAACCGTGGCGCAATTGTTGGATCGACGACCCGGCAAGTCACCCGTTCAACACGACGTTTGGTGCTTGCAACCCCGCAGTTTCACTGTTCGTGCCGCGTGGACTGACCAGCGAAGAGGTGGCCGCCTCGGTAGTGGTGGAACCGACGCTCCCAGCGTCCTCCGTGTCCGCGACGACAACGCTTCTGAAGAGGAGTCGAAGGATTCGCCCAATCTCGGTGCTGACACTCCCTAGGCATCCCGTCCTCGGTCGCCCGTCATTTCCTTTCTCCAGCATCAACTCTCGCTGCTCCAGTGACGTCCGACGCTCTCCTTTTTGCAGGCAGCTCGTGGGGTTGTAGTTCATTCTTCGTTAATTCTCCATTATCACTTTAATCCACTCGTAACTCCCTTTTGCTCCGCCTTCAGTCGTTAGCCCGAAGTAATCCTCGTTCGGTGGTCTGCCATATCCGCGCTGGCGCTGCGGTCCCGTTGGTGGGTCGACCGAGGGGCGGTTGTGCATTCTCGAGTCGTCATCTTGATTCTTCCACATGTACATATACAACCGTCTTTTGGTATCTTCTTTCGTCTGCTACTGCGAGCCAATTGCTCCTCGCAGGCAGTTCATCCCTCGGTCGCCTCTGCAGTGGGTCCTCCTCGTTCATCTCCAACCCTTCTGCGGGTGACCGTGTTCCCAGTAGCTTCTTTCGTCTGTATTTGCGAGCTGGTGCCCCTCGCAATCAGTTCATTCATTGATAGCGTCAATAACCACTCCTCGTCCGCAGTCTGAGCCATCTGTAGACGTCGGTCGCTGCGTTTCTGACGCAAGTAATCGTAGAGTAGTCCTCCACACGACAAGTTGGCAGCCGGTTCCCACGTTGGCTCTTCATAGCCGACCCATTTTACCTTGAACTCTCGGACCGCTCGGTTAGTCCTCGTTGACAATGGCGTGCGGTCGTCCAAGATGGTTTCGACTTCGTACTCGCCCGACGGGTGGTCCGGTTCCCAGCTATCCTCGGGCAACAACTCCTCGTCGAAGTCCACTCAAGACTCCTCGTCCACCTCCGGTGCCAGCCGAACTTTAGGCCGGTCTCCGAATTCACTTACTGTCTTCAACCGCGAGACGTGCACGACTGGGTAGAAGCGGTAGCCGCTCCGATTTGGTAGTTCTAGCTCGTAAGCGAACTCCTCCACCTTCTTCTTGATGCGGAATGGCCCGTGCCACCGATGTGCGAGTTTCTTCGTTAGTCCAGGTTTTACGCGTTCCATATACAGCCACACGCGGCTTACAGCGACCTCGGTGGGGGCTCGTTTGGATCCACTTCACCTGAGAGTCTCGGTAGCGACTCTTTCTCTTGCCGTCCGAGTGCCTCGTTGTGCTCCTTAGCCCTCCGAGCCTTCTCTGTCGCTTGGTACTATTTTGCCATGCTGAGCGCGATTTCCTGTTGTCGGTTGACTTCGCGGCGCCACGCCAGGGCGTCGGACTGACGTCCGGATCCTCGTTTGGGGGACGATGACATCGCTTTGAGCGTCGACTGTGCATCCCAACCATGAACGAGGTAGAACGGGGTCTCCTTCCAGGTCCCATCCTGCGAGTTGTTGATAGCGAAGATCAACTTCTCTGCAATCTCATCCCAGTCTTGCTGTAGGGGGTCTTCGGCGTACACGCGCACGGACTGCATGACTGTCTTCACGGACCGTTCTTGCTGTCCATTCGCCTGCGGCCGATAGCTCAGTGTAGCCCGTGACCGAGACTGCATCATCTCTGCAAAGGCTTGGAACACTTCGCTCATGAACCTCGGGTCTCGGTCGTGGCGGATTAACGAGGGTGCACCAAACCTTCGGTAGACACACTCCTCGAAAGCTTGAGCCACGACGAGCGCAGTGGTGTCCGACATAGCTTTACCCATCACGAATCCGGTGAACGAGCACTGGAATAGCAGTAGCGCCGTGTTTCCTCGCCGAGACTTCGGTAGCGGGATCACGAAGTCCATGGAGACCATCTGGAACGGTCTCTCGGCCAGTACATTTCCTGGGGAGTAACCTCTCAACTGAGGCCGGCTCTTGCTGGAACAGCAGTCCGGGCAGGACCTGACATGTTTTTCTACGTCCGCGTATAGTCCGATCCAATAGTAGTCCACCTTCACCCGGTGGTAAGTGCGATTAATGCCTTGGTGACCTCCTTCCAGCGAGTCGTGGCAACTCTGTAGCACTTCTTGAACCATCGTTGAGGGTACCACCAGACGCATCCACATTTCCTGCTGCTCGTCCGGGTCCGAACGACGGTTAGTTCCCACAAAGTAGAGCACTTCGTCTTCGCTCAGGACGAACCGGTCCGCCATTTTCCAAGCGTCACGTGCTGCCTTGTAACCCAGGCTGGTGTCTTCGCCTCGGAGGACCGTTCTCAGGTTAGACCATCTCAATTCCTCGTCTTGTGCTGCTGCGACTCTTCTCCGACGCTCTTCTTGTACTGACAGCGGGTCTATGTCCTCAGCATCAGGCGGGGCCGGCGTGGCAGCCGTCAAAGCATCGGTGGCTGGTAGCGTTTCTCTCAGCGCGTTCTGGGCCTCGTTCGGCACTGCGTTGGATTCAGCAAGTCGATCTGCATCGTCCTGACCCATGACCGATACTTCGTTAGCAAACCTGACTCGTTTCGTCCTCGTCTTCGCCTGGTGCCTCGTTGTAACCGTCACATGGCCTGAATCCCGGCCTTCGGTCCGCACAAAATCGAAAAAGGTCTTCCTCCGGAGTTCATCGCGGGTCATTGACGCTCACAAGACGCTCACCGACGGTTTCTCTTCCGTCGTTTCGTCCACCGAGGTTTCGTAGATGACTTCATTAATCCGGTTCAGAGCTCTCAATTCTGCAATCCTAGCCTCGGACGTCGTCACAGCCGACGATTTAGACTCCAACGTTTCGCTGACCAGAGAATCTGCTGCCGCGTTGAATTCCCGTATCGCATGCAGATACTTCACCGAACGAAGCTTGGCTACGAGTTCCCGGTGGTGGTTGAGTTGCGCCATCAGCGTCTCCTTCCGGCACGCTATCACCCCTGGTCCCATCCTGCGAGTTGTTGATAGCGAAGATCAACTTCTCTGCAATCTCATCCCAGTCTTGCTGTAGGGGGTCTTCGGCGTACACGCGCACGGACTGCATGACAGTCTTCACGGACCGTTCTTGCTGTCCATTCGCCTGCGGCCGATAGATCAGTGTAGCCCGTGACCGAGACTGCATCATCTCTGCAAAGGCTTGGAACACTTCGCTCATGAACCTCGGGTCTCGGTCATGGCGAATTAGCGAGGGTGCACCAAACCTTCGGTAGACACACTCCGCGAAAGCTTGGGCAACGACGAGCGCAGTGGTATCCGACATAGCTTTACCCATCACAAATCCGGTGAACGAGCACTGGAACAGTAGTAATGCCGTGTTCCCCCGCCGTGACTTCGGCAACGGGATCACAAAGTCCAGGAGCATCTGGAACGGTCTCTCGGCCAGTACATTTCCTGGGGAGTAGCCTCTCAGCTGAGGTCGGCTCTTGCTCGAACAGCAGTCCGGGCAGGACCTGACATGCTTCTCTACATCCGCGTACAGTCCGATCCAATAGTAGTCTGCCTTCACTCGGTGGTAAGTGCGAAAAATACCTTGGTGACCTCCTTACAGCGAGTCGTGGCAGCTCTGTAACACTTCTTGAACCATCGTTGAGGGTACCAGGAGACGCATCCACGTTCCCTGCTGCTCGTCCGGGTCCGAACGACGGTTAGTTCCCCCAAAGTAGAGCACTCCGTCTTCACTCAGAACGAACCGGTCTGCCATTTTCCAAGCGTCACGTGCCGCCTGGTAACCCAGACTGGCGTCTTCGCCTCGGAGAATCGCCCTGAGGTTAGACCACCTCAATTCCTCGTCTTGCGCTGCTGCGACTCTTCTCCGACGCTCCTCTTGCACTAGTAGTGGGTCTACATCCTCCGCATCAGGCGGGGCTGATATGGCAGCTGTCAAAGCCTCGGTCGGCGATAGCGTTTCTTCCAGCACGTTCTGGGCCTCGATCGGCACTGCATAGGATTCCGCAAGTCGAGCTGCTTCGTCCTGACCCATGACCGATACTTCGTTAGCAAACCTGACTCGCTTCATCTTCGTTTTCGCCTGGTGCCTCGTTGTAACCGTCACATAGCCTGAATCTCGGTCTTTGGTCCGCACAAAATTGAAAAAGGTCTTCCTCCGGGGCCCTTCGCGGGTCATTGACGCTCGCAAGACGCTCACCGAGGGTTTCGCTTCCGTCGTTCCGTCCACCGAGGGCTCGTAGATGACTTCGTTAATCCGGTTCAGAGCTCTCAGTTCTGCGATCTTCGCCTCGAACGTCGTCACAGCCGACGTTTTAGACTCCAACGTTTCGCTGGCCAGAGAATCTGCTGCCGCGTTGAATTCCCGTATCGCATGCAGATACTTCACCGAACGAAGCTTGGCTACGAGTTCCCGGTGGTGGTTGAGTTGCGCCATCAGCGTCTCCTTCCGGCACGCTATCACCCCTAGGGATTGCTGGATGGCGAGTCTCGAATCTCCGACGATCACCAGGTCCGTAATGGCCAGACCGAGCGCTGCCGAGACGCCGTTGTTCATACCGGCGTACTCAGCGAAGTTCACTGTAGTGGTTTCGAGATAAGCACTGGCAGCGATCACAATCGTCCATTCCGGAAGCTTCCATAATATCCAGGAACTCCCATAACCACCATGTTTCTCCGTTTTCGCCGAGCCGTCGAACGAGAGGACGTGTCCGCTGTACGAGGTCGGTAGTCGAGCATATAACAGATGGGGATCCAAACGAACGTTCGGTGACCCTTTGAATGGAGGGGCGACCGAGGCGAGCGACTCGTCCAAATCAACAAAACTCGTCAATCCGGCTTGGAGCAGCTGAGCGAAAGCACAGTCCTTTTCCCTCACTCGTTCGACCACCAGGTGCCACGGCGACAGCAAGACGGCAAACTGGGTGGCTCGACCGAAAAGTGTCTTGGACTTGTGCACCCACTCGAGTGTTGAGAACCGAGTGTAGACCCGAATCGTCTTCCCAACGAGCTGGATGTAGCATACCTTCAGTACCAGAAGTAGGGCTAGGACTTCCTTCTCGGCCGGGTGGTAATTCATCTCGGCGTCCTTCAACACTCGGCCACAGAAGCGAACGGGGTGTAGTTTGCCCTCGTGTTCTTGCATGAGGGTGGAACTGAGAGCCCACTCATTAGCGAACAGCGTGACGTGAACGTCTTTGCCCCTGTCGAAGTGACGTAGGATCGGGGCGTCTCGGACCCGCTGTTGCAGCATTGCAAAGCTCTGTCTGGCAGAAGAGAGGTCACCCCCTGGCTCGAAGTCAGCGTCCTTGAGCTGGTAGAGCGCTGCGCCATACACCGCAAAATCTTGGATGAATCGACTGTAATAGTTGAGCGCACCGAGGAAAGATTGGACTCCCTTCTTGGAGGCGGGGAACGAAAGCTCGGTCATCGCGGCTGCCTTCTTAGCGTCGGGTGCAATACCGGCTGCCGAGACGTCGTGAGACAGGAAGCCTACATTCCGCTGTACGAACAGGCTCTTGGGGAAGCTAATGCTAATTCGACACTCCTGGAAACGGCTTAGCAAACGGTCTAGCGTCGCCAAACACGCCTCAAAAGTCTCGGAGCCGAAGCAGATATCGTCTACGAACGAACGCCGATCTAGCACGTGTACCAACGAGGACTTGTCCGGTTCTCCGCTGGAGTACATGTCGGCCAAAGGACTGTTCACGAGGGTTGCGACTGCGCTTTCGGTGGTCGAAAGGGCTCGGTCAGCCTCAAACTTAGTCCGGGGAGTCTCGTTCGGGCCGACCGAAGCCTCGGTCACCCCTGCCCGGTCTTCCGCATCGGTCGTTTCCGCCATCCGCATCTTCTCCGAGAAGCTAGCCCAGCCTCCCTTGGGTTGGACGAATCCCCAGAGGGCGTTGTCGATCATCCGTTAGTAGATCATAGGCGCGTTCTTGAGTCCGAATGGAATGCGCAGCCACTCAAAGTGGCACAACGCGCAGACGAAAGCCGAGATCTTCCGGGCTCGGCGGGTCATCATCACCGCCCAGAATCCGCTCGCAGCGTCCAAGGAGCAAAACCACAGGTACGCCTCCATCTATGTCAACAAATCGTCGACTAGTGGCATGGCGTATTCCATGATTGCAGTGATCGCATTCACTCGTTTGTAGTCAATACATAAGCGTATGTCGATTCCATTCTTCTTCAGCACGATAACGATCGGAGATGCCCAAAGGCTATCCGAAAACGAGACCAATCTCGTCGTCAGTAGACCTTTCAGCAGCTCGTAGAGCTTACCCGGAAACCGTAGAGGGGTCCTCCGAGACTTTTGCTTGATCGGGGGGGGGGGGCTGTACATCAATGTCACACACCACGCCGTACGCTGGCGGGGGCAGAGTGTTGCCGCTCGCAATCATGATTTCTTCATGTTGTTGGAGCACCGCTACAAGTTTCGTTTGCTGATTGGTCTGCAAGTCGGCGTTCTGGACGTTCGGACCCGAGTAATCCAGAGTTGTTGACGACGGTTCCGTCAGATCAGGGAGGAACGCTAGCTCGTGCGCGTAACTCGATCTCGTTCGGCAGGTGCTCCGCCGTATCGTTGGTGCCCCAGACCGCATCAGCGACAGTTTCCGGACTGCCTCCGGCCGTCACCGAGACGAAAACGGCCTCCAAACGCTCCGCGTCGGACTTGGTAGATCGTCCGTCGGTTGGATCGGTGGGTGCTCGGTCGGTTGTTACCTCGGCTTCTGAGTCACCCCTGGGCTCGGTCGCCTCACAACCGCCTGCTTGATCAGCACGGGGGTCGCCACCCGTGGTCACCGAGGTCAGAATCTCTCCTAATCCGCCTAGAGGGCGTGCTGAGTCGTCGATTCGGACGCCGATGTCCGGATTACACGACTCGGGTCGTTCTGCGATCTCTTCGGTTGCGTAGTCCTCGGACGGCCCAGGATCCTGTCCTCCGTCTCTCGCCAGACAAGGTTTGGTGTCGACAGAGGGCGGCCGGCACACGCCTGCTTCGTCAGCAACCTCGGTGAGGTCCAGACAGTTGACCGACACTATTCGATAATCGCCCTCCTCAACTGGCATCTCGGTGCACGCCAAAGCCTCGGTGGGACGTCGTAGGAGCGCCCGAGGAGTCGGGTACTCGCGTCGTTCCACGGCCGAGGGCTGTGTGGCAAGCCATTCGTGGTAGAGCTTGCCCTCGCGACCAAACAGTGTTTCATCTATGCTCTCCGCGTACGCCAGCACTTGCCACTCTCGATACTTGTCAGACTCCACCCGCGCGTAGCCCGTTTCCCGAGGTAGCTCTTCTCTAGGCACCCACAACACTACGGGATCATGTGCCGAGCAACTTGCTCTCCTCGTTGTAACATTGGTCAGCCGTATCCAGATCGGCCGGCCTCGTTGACTCTTCGCTACTCTCGGCACAAGCCTCGTTGACCTACGGATCCACATCTCGTGAGTCATTCGAGACGGTTGTCGGCGAGGCAGACAGAATTCTCGTCATTCCCTGCCAGGGATCGCCAACAGCTTGGTAGGACCTCCCACGATGTGATTTCCGTATGACACCGGCTCTTCCGACTCCTTCGATTTCAAGAGAGGTACCATGTCCTCGTCCGGAAGCCGGGCCGTACCGTGGAACAGGTCCAGCCGAATTCCGGCAGGTACCATGAAGTCCATGCCTAGGACAACGTCCACACCGGCACTGTGGTCCATGATCCACACCTCGAACTCATATGCGTGCTTCCACCCGAGTGTGACTTTCACCACAGCTCGTCGTTGGGTTTCCATGATCCCCGGGTTGATGCCTCGCACTTCTAGGCTACGGCCGTGGTCAAATACTTCTCGCACTCGGGGCTTCTTTGCAAAACTCGCCGAGATCACGCTCACATTCGCTCCGGTGTCGAGCAGGATCCGTATTCGGGTGTCATCCACTGCACCCTTGACCAGCGCGCGCATTCTCTTCCTCTTGTCGTATCGTTGAGACGACCACCACCCCATTCGTTCGCCAGGCAGTAATTTTATTGCCCGACTGAGGGTTCGGTCGACCGACTCTACTTGAACCATACTTGTGATGACGGCCTCGGTCGGGGCAGGCGCGTATTCTCCATCACTTGTTTCATCAGTTCCATTCTCACCGAGGCCTAGGCCTCTGTTACTTCCATTTTCCGTCGTACTCACTCGTTCATTATTCTTTCGATCATCGGGCCATTTGATTTTACCTGTGAACGCAAACAGATAGTCTGCGTCAACAGCAGGCTCAGCTAACTGTGGCAGCCCGATTGGGACCAACCCAGTTTCAGTTGGCGGGCTGCCTAGTTTAAATGACCCCCGAACACCAGGCTATGCAGCTCTGGGGTGAGATCTTTCTTGACAACCTTGGATCGCAGCAGGCTCGTCAGCTCCCGGAGGGCATCGCACTTGCCGGCATTGTGTACTTGTTTACACAACTTGCACCTCCGATTGCAGTAGTGCACCGAATGGTACGGGCTATTGCATGCCACACACGGTCCGTACTGGCGACGTCCTTCTCTGTCGCGCTGGAACTGGTTACCCCCACCCGACTGACGGCGATTGTCCGGGCGAGCGAAGGTTCCAGCTGCCGCCGCTCGGCGCTCGTTGTCGTTCGTTGCGTCCACGTGTCCGTGGGCGTCGGCCGAAACTTCGCTCGAATCCGACTCTGCGTCCGAATACTCGTCAGCGTCGTACGACGTGTCGCGTTGGCCGGCGGCCTCGGTCGCATCACGCCCGTATCCGTGAGCAGATTGAGAATCCTCGAAGTCTCCGTCCGAGGATCGGATGTTTAAAGCGGTGACGACATCGGCCAGAGCTTCTACCAGGGTAATCCTAGACCGGTACGGGGGCTCGTCGCGTCGTTCTCGGCGTCGACCATCGTCTCGGTGGCGTCGTTCGCGACCGAAACCGCTCCTCGTACCCTCGTTCGACCTGTTTTCGCGTCGCCGATCGTAGTATTGGCATCGGTGGCGTCTCACCGAGGGTTCGCGCGCCGAATTCAAATCTCTACTGCGCAGGATGTCGTTGATCATTTCCTCAAGGTCGTGGATGTCCTTGAGCCGTGCGTGGCACAACCGTTCTTCCAGGCCTCGGTCGTCGCATGTATCGAGGAAGTGATCCACGTGGTCCTTAGCTTCGCGTTCTCCGTTCTCAAATTGCACGCCGGCGTTGCGAGCGTACCCATTCAAACGGATGAGGTAGTCGCAGACATGCTCCTTGTCCTCTCGCTTCGCTGAGTAGTAGCGGGCTTTCGCTGACTGGGTGAACTTCGAGCAGTAATACTTGATGAAAGCGTCGCCCAGCAACTTCCACGTACGCTTTGTTTTGCGGGGGGGGGGAGGCTGGCAGTACCAGTGGAGTGCTCCATCTTGAAGACTGATTTCGAAGGCCATACACCACTCGTTCGTCGGAGTGTGCGTTCCCTTCATCTCGTACATGAACTTACGGAGCCACTGCATCGACCGTTCACTCTTGTTTCGAGTACCGAGGATCGGTTTGATGTTACCGAGGGGAAGGTGCGTAGCGATCTCAAGCCTCGGTGTGTTACTCCGGCCATTTGCTGCACTCAATTCCCTCACTTGGCGCGCCCACTCACCCGTCTGGTCTCCGTCGTAGTAATCCGGGTCGAACCGATCCTCGTCACTGTCTGATGACTCCTCTCGGGCCTTGAACTTCTTCTCGGAGGGTCGGACAGTCGTTCGACGAGTGTTCGGCGTCGTGAACGAAGCCTCGTTCTCCTTCGCCAAGCGGTCACTACGATCAACCGACCTCGGTGTCACCATGTGCGAGTCTTGCATGTATGGCGACGCCAGACCCTTCGCGGCGAAAACTCCGTTCTTGACCTCGTTGGCCCCCTTTTGGGGCGTCGGTGGTAACGGCACTTGCGACGGATCCGTCTCGCTCGGAGCAGGAAAGGTGGTACCGCCGAACACTAGGTGAGCGACACCTGTAGTAGTCGCGCCGAACGCTGCCCGTAGCTTCTTTTTCCAGTTGGAGAGGGCAGTTGCAGCCTCGGTCGGACTCCAGTCAGCGAGCGCCATGGTCGACGGGTACATTTGGGATTCGCACCCCATCGCCCGGGGGAGCCCCTCGGTCTCTCGAGATACCAAAAAGGTGCTCGTCGAGTCAATCGGCGCGGCCAGCACTCGTCCGAGGTCTGCCCACACTGCTTGCCGAACCATCTTGGGCGAGAATAGCCGCATCCAGTTGCACCTCGTCCGCATTAGTTCCACGCACCTGCCCAACACCTTGTTAGCCGCCGGCGTGTCCCCATTGAGCGGTGGACGGATTCCTGTCGGCTGGAGCGTAGCGTCGGTCGCCTTCGGGAAGTCCTTCGCACCGTCCTCTCCATCGTCTTCGCCGAAAGCCGGCTCGGGTTTGGCGACATCGTCAAGTTCGTCAACGAGGTT
This sequence comes from Phytophthora rubi, assembly GCA_000687305.2. NCBI lineage: Eukaryota > Oomycota > Peronosporomycetes > Peronosporales > Peronosporaceae > Phytophthora > Phytophthora rubi. Next base: position 66,278 of record KZ985634.1, read on the forward strand.
TCGGGCGAGGGGACGCACACCACTGCTTCGCCCTGCAGACACTACCGCTGCCTCGGCGGCCTCGGTCACGGTGCCTTTGACTTCCCAGTCATCATCTTCATCATATTCCATGGCGTCCGAGGGTTCGATTGCCGAATCGTAGGTCGCCGGGTGCTCGTCGACCCTGTCCATCGCAACGGTCGCCAGAGACTCGAACGAGCTCCCGGAGTGGTCTGACGCCTCGGAGCGTGGCCCACTCACGCCGTACAGACTCACTGCACCGTGTCTTGGCCGTCGCGAGG
>KZ985635.1:0-30393 GCA_000687305.2 Phytophthora rubi
CCAGATGTGATCCTGCTTCAGGATCTGACAGCATGGTAAATGCACCTTTCTCGCTAAAACGCCCTCGCAAAGCCAGCTCGCCCAGAACGACTCCGCAAAACGGGTGATCTGTTCTAACGCAGGGAGTCGGTAGCATCCATCGCATTGGGTCCATTGAGCGCATCGCAACTCGCGATCACGTCCTCAGTCAAGAGGCTGCAGAAGACGGGCGTTAGTCCTAGCGCGTCAGCTAGATGAGAGCAGCAGTTCGAAGACATGCCAGGTGGGCTCGCTATGGTTCGTGCTGATATTGCGGAATAATCCGTAAGTGCAATGTTGCCCGAGTGGAGTCCAGATCAATCATTTATCACGGTGATACTGGTTTCACAGTTAGATAATATTGATTGCGACAATGATTATTTCCTTTTATCAAGTACTATTTATCATGGGTAGTTCGTCCTAATGTTCAGCCGATGGGTCAACATACAATCATAATATTTTCATGATAGAGGTTAGTATATAACGGAGGCTGTAACTATAATATTTCAAGCCCAACTGCTATCGGATTAGGGATGGTATGCATTATACAAGGATTCGCCCCCCCCTGGGATGGACTCTGGATATAAAATCTAGAGAACAGATCCAGCATATGTAGTACATATGCTGGATCTGTTCTCTACATATTATGTACCGTACAAGCGTCAGTGACGCAGCATGACTAAACATCTCGGCTGCGTGACCATGTGTAGCAGACAACCTATTTAATGCGATCTTCCAATTAGTTGTAATTGGATTGCCCTTATGACAAGAATGGCCCTTAAAACAGGGAAATGTCGGTATTAAACCTTACATAGATACCAATCTTAATCGCTGCAAGCTTTCAGCAGTTGGGTAATTTCCGCTTGTGTCCTGGCCGGCAAATCTGGAAGGGAGGTTGGAACCAACCATTTGTATGTAGCCAGCCAGCCTTGATTTTATGTTCATGCAGATCTTATAATTTATCTTGATAAAGATCACTGACGACGCGGCCAAAAGTAGTGTTACTTATCCGCAACACTGCAGTGTTGAAATAACGGCTCCCGTAAAACACTCTTCGATTCGTCGATTATGTAGCTCCTGTATAGAACTAGGTTTGGCGAACCGTGACGATCATTAAATTCCCCACGCAAAAAGAAAGGGTGTAGTTTATTATCAAAGAAACAAAGTCTGTTTCAATCTGCGAACGTCGCAGACGATTAACATGAACTGTTCAAAACTCCACAGGTTATCTGCTAAAAATGCTAAAAGTATTCTTGGGGCTCCCTCCCTGCATAGAAATACCAACATATAAATACCAGCTGGTAACACAACAGTCCTGTTAGATGGAATGTTCGTCGCTGGACCCACCTCGCGAATGCCGCGCGGGTTTGACGCTGCTCACACACACCTGACCACCCTTTGCGGAAAAGTGATGAATCTATGTTTTTATATTAATAATTGATAAAAGCACCGGCGATCGACGGGCTGGAGAGTACACAGTGGTGTTGCTCCTTGAAACCTGCCCTTCCCGGCTAGCTTCCTACTTAATTAACTAGAGTGTAATCCGAGAAGATCGAGCGACCAGATGTGATCCTGCTTCAGGATCTGACAGCATGGTAAATGCACCTTTCTCACAGTGCGTCTCGCACACCTGCGTGATACCGGTACCGGTACGCACTCTGGGCCGGTGGAATCTACACCACAGACCTCATTGTTTTTGTTTTTAAGTGAGGTACATTGATGTCACTTAGCTATGCTAACGACTTCCTATGTCCGTTCTAGTCATCGTCCTTATGCCGACTTCTAGCTTTTCTTCGGTCCAAGCTTGCGCTTCCCCGTGCGTGCCGGCGGCCCTAGAGGCAGGCGGACACAACATCCGCTTGTGTCGTGTCTTCCATGTGTTCCATCCACGGCTGAAGGTCCTCGACCATGTGTCGTGTCACAAATTCCCATTGCTGACGGATTGCCGGGTGTCCATCGAGTGTCACCTGCTTGCTTTTTCCGCTGTCAATCGCTAAAGTAGCTAAAGTTTCCACCATCCTAGTATGGCTGCGTTGGTGATGGTGCCATGCTTGGATAGCCACATTGTCCGTAAGGCGTCTGCATCTCCAAAATATTGATTTGAGGTGTGTTGCCTTCGGTGCCTTTCTGTGCTTGTGCTGCATCACCAGTGTCTCATTATCTCCTATTGTATACAACGGAGTATATCTCTTTCGTGCGCACTCCATCAATCCCGTGAGGAGACCGAGATTAGCAGTAGTCTGGTTTGTCATCTTTGCTCCCGCATAAGACATGTGTCCTATCCAGCAGACGTTGGTGTCTGCATGCTGTTTTCCAATGCTCAGCACTACTGCGCCGCATCCTGCCGCTCCGGTTTTGCCGTTTGTGCGGCCCCCATACATCAGTACGTAAGTCTTATCCTTCTGTGTCGCGATTCTGTTGATGATGGGACCGCCGTTGCTGCCTAGGGCTCTCCCCATAGCCTTGACGACCATCTCGCTTATTCTGCCCTCTCCGTGTGCGTTTAAGTGCAGGTGTATAGTACTATAACCTTGCCGAAGTTTCTTGCTCAGACTCCATGCATGGTGTCCTTCTGTCACATTGTTTAGAGGATCGAAAAAATTCACTCTCCAGCGCCAGACCGACTGAAAGTAAATGGCTACACCTAGTCTCCAACTCCCATCTGCGAGTTTGGTTACCATTTCCGTGAAGTGTTGAGGCTGATCTCGTGATACTGCCCTCGCTGCGTCTGCCACATCCCAGATTCCGGCCGGTATGGCTTGAAGTTGCAGACCAAAAAATGCTCTTTCCAGCCCTGCCTCCTGCAAGCCAAGCTTTCTCCATGGTTTCAGCATTATTCGTCGTAGCCTGGTCGCTGCATCACATTCCCAGAAAACGTGATGCAGAGTTACATCGTGTAAGTGTGTGCATGTCTTGTGGGGGCAGCCCATCTTGACGTTTCGTATATCATAGGTTGAGAAAGCGTGAAGCTTTAATCGGAACAGCATCTGCTCTCCCCAAGCACCTAGTCCGACAATCTTGCGGAGTCGATTCCACTCTAGGCTGTTCAGACCAGCCGCTGCCTCTCTACTCTCGTTTTTCCACTTCTCCGCTCGTTCGGCTTGTTTTGCTTCCCCCCGTCGTCTGGCAGCATCTGCTACTCTGTATTTGTAGTCGCGGCGGGGTCGTGTCCACCTACGACGCCCAGCCCACAAGCAAACAAGTCTGCTGAGATGGGGATGCGGGTGCACTCCGTGCACTGTTGCGTCAGGTGCCATGAATCTGGTTAGCGCTGACTTCATGCCCTCATGCTTTGTAATTGAGCGTATGGTAGCCGGCCCAGTGACCGAATCCGTGATTAGTATTTCTACCTCTTCTCCGTTGCGAAGCTCCGCTATCACAGGATGTGTGGCAGGTGTAGCTGTAAAATGCACTTCCTGCGGGAATGGGCGTCGCAGTGCAAGCTCCACATAGTTGGCAATAATGATTGTGACAAAAGTCTCTCCCTGGTGTCGAAATTCCTGTGGAATGCTATTCTTTGCGAATTTGAAGACTAACTCGCCCTTCTTCAGTCTGGTCCAAGTTACAACATCGGAAATGAGGGTTCCCTCTGTCAGCAGTAGGCCACTTGCTTTGGCTAGTGTCGTCCTAATACCAACGCTCGTGTAGGCTTGAACAACGTTCGTCTCTGCAAACGGTAGCCAGTCTATGTTCGCGCCGCCATTAGTCATGCGCTTCTTGTAAGCGGTGGTGCCTGCAAGCCGTTCTAATAATTCAGTGCAATCCAACCTCAGGTGTTCACCCTCCCACCTGGAGCATCCACCACAGACCTCATTCCACATTTTCCTCGGGGGCTCACAAGCAAAGCGCAAACGCGACCAAGTGTTCAAGAACCACCAGCCAGTATGCGTCTCACTTTCATCTTCGCAGTGGTGATTGCGGCCACTCTCCATGCCAGTGGTGCCTCACACCCTTCGACCCAGGATGGCAACGCTGTGGTCGCGAACGGGGATTTGCCTGCTATCGTTGATACAAACCACGCCGAGCGCGGACGGCTGCTCCGTCGTGTCGACTAAGTACGAAGATGAAGAGAGGGGCATCTCTGTCTCGGAAAATTTGAAGAAGCTCAGTCCGAAAAAGATGTTGAAAGCTTTAAGACTGAAGGGAAGTGACGAAGAGAAATACATCGCGTGGCTCAGAAAGCAGGCCGCGGAGATTGGTCATAGCATTGACTAATCGGCAACGGCGATGACATGTGGAGCATACTCGCTGGAAAGTGCTGCACGAATCGGGGGTTTCTTCGCTTCTACACATACTCCACGCCAACGAAGTACTGTAGCCCAACAGCGACGTTTACGAAAGCTCTTTTAAGCTCTTCAATAGAGCCACGATACCGCATCGCCCCTGTCCTAAGCGAACTGCAATGTACGCAGTTTACGCTACATATGTTTCCAAGTCTCAGAATTAAATGCTAAAAAGTAAACGTTATAATAATTCTTCATATTTTTCCACCAATCAAATAGTATGGACACGGCGGGAATTGAACCCGCGTCCATCCGCATAAGATTGCGGTGCTCCAGGAACTCGAGAAGGTGGCGCTTGTGCGTGTAGTCGACTGCAATTCGTGTGTAGCGCTTTGGCTTTTTGCCGGTTCCTGTGGTGCGTGGTCTACCCATCGCGCTTTTGACACTGAGACCGAATGGCTGGCAGCAGTCTATAATTAGCTGGCCAACATGGAATTTTAACCACGGCCATGTGATACAAATACAGCGTTTTCATTGGCTATAATAAAAATTCGCTTAGGACAAAACTTCGCTTAGGACAGGGGCGATGCGGTACATTGTTCAGCAGCTTGTTTCGTTTTCGTTGAAGGTTTTTCTGGATCCACCAACAATGTAGTCGTGTTCGATGGCTGATATGGACCTTTTCCTGGTAGTGCTAACGGTCATGTTAAGACGGACAGCCCAACAGGGATTAATTCGACAAGTGAAAAATATGGTCCACAGAAAAGGTAGGTATCGCTTCAATACAAATATAAAGTATTAATACAACGCCCTTATAAAACTTGTTTTTCGCATAGACATTGCAGATTTTACTATTATTGCAGGCATCTAGCGGCTTTGTACAAAATTATACGTAGTATAAAATTACACGGGGAAAAGAGAGGACGAAATATATCATCTTATCAGTTAGATTTTATTTTATTCTTTTTCCTGGGATAGGAGCGAAGTGTATAGCCCAGCCCAACGAGGATTAATTTCATGGGACGTAACTGATATACCGGTGCGCTGCCGGTGGCTAAGGGGGGTCCCCAAAAGGTTTAATTGCGTGGGCAGTTTGGTACCGATATACCGGTACACTACTGGAGGCGAAGGGGGGGGGGTCCCCAAAATGGATTAATTGCGTGGGCAGTTTGGTACCAATATACCGGTGGCTAATCGGGACTCCCAAAGCTACCAACGGGGCGAGGCGAGGACATGAGCGACCTGCCGGCGGTGTGTCCAGCCTTTCTCACTCCCTGTATTAGGTTAATTCCCGGGCAGATGCTGCGACTGCAAAGCAGACGCAAAAAATGCCCGTGGTCATCGCTAAAAACAAAAGAACTTCGTACGGGAGAAAGTGTGTGTATGTGGGTGTTGTGCCAACGAAAGCAAGTTCCTGAGCGCCAGGATACGAAGGTTCTTGCATCCAGAGGAAGATGTGTGATGAAATATTTGAGTTGACTGAAAGAAGTTTTAAAGCGAGATTGAAGACACTTGACTAAGCCAGCTTCGGCAGCCGTGACGAAAGCTCAGTCCACAATTTACCAACGACTCGAGAGGTAGAGCATGCGCGAGCCTGACTGTGTAGTTGTTTGTATCTAGGTTTGTGCTCCGATAGATTACTATAAAATTCCTACGTGTAGTCTATCTAACGTCGTAATTCAAAAATCCTATCCCAGCCTTCGCGAAGCCCTAGTTAGCGGTTATGACGGCCGCTAACACCCAGTTAGATAATCTAACTTAGATTGCAGCTTTTCTTGATAGTGCAAGTAAGTACCAATTTCGAAAAGAAATTGTTTTGGCTGTGCTGAATGAAGCGAAAGTTTAGAACGCATGAAATCTGGTCAAGTTTTTCCTGGTGAAGTGGTTTTATTCTGGATGCGACCTACTTCAAATCGAATTAAGTTTAAAAGATATATTTTTAGTGGATATTTACTGAGCGGTTTTGTACTTCCTCGGAAACCGGTTGCAAAAAAAGCGAACTGAGCTTGCCACTGAGTGAACATTTTGTGTTTGATATCTTCTAAGTAGGCTTAGTAAACTGTTTTGAGATCCATTCGATGATATCTTCTGATGTACTACAGCCTAATTTGAGAGACTTGCACTTATTAACACTTTTTTATGAAATTCGCACAGGTTTCACATAGATGCAAATCAACTGCGTCATTTAGGCATCCGCAAAGAGCGTGCGGCACCCCCATACATGTAGATGAGAGCGTACTCCATGAGCGGTAACCTTGTGATCGATACATACCGTACATGTCATGCGCGCCATCGACGTTCTTCCCGTGGCGGCAAAGACTATAAAACAAAACTAAGTGGAAAGAGGAGGAGTAGGGGGGCGTCTCTAAAACGGATTTTTATAGTCGCCCCCCAAGCAACCGGTTTGAGGATGCTGCCATACTAGTTTTACCGTATTCTGAAGACGACATGAGGAACGCACGGGGCTCAGCTGTGAAGAGTTTCAACTCGTGAGGTCCAGGGGCCTTCCAATGGACACACTACTTCAAAGCGGGTGACTTGTCAAAGCGATTAACCCTTTTTTATCCGTGCAAACGAACCTGCCAAAGCTAAACATGGAGCATGTCCGTTTTTGGGCAGCTGGAGTGGAGAAAGCTCAGCTCTGCTCAGCTCTGCATTTGCTGACCTCACATCCAAGTGTTCATCTTCGGTCTGAGGGAGGCGGTCCCCATGGCAATCATATACCCGCACTCCCACATCTCGGAAGGCGATGGTGCTCGAGCTCACAGCGCTAGGACCCAAACATGTGCCCGGACAAGCGAGTGGCAGGAACTCCTGACCCAGCCAGACGTCGGCACGTGCGTCGCGCTGTCGATGGTCCGATGCATTTTTACGCTGGTGTCACTCGCTCTCCTGCTGACAGACATCCCACGAACGGGGCTCGGTGTTCGAAGCCTGCAGGAGTTCTACCCCCTAGAGCTGATTCCTAGTACTGCCGTTCGCTTCGGACCTTTTGACTACCCCGTCATACACGTCTGGCGCCGGAATGGCGCGACCTCAGCACCGAGTAGCTCCGAACCCGCAGTATTTGCAGGACTCATAGGCACTCAAGTCGTCTCGGGAGCTCGAGTGTGGCCGTATCAGTACGACACGCTCTCGGTCGGCTTTCGTGGGGCTATCGACCTGTTGAACGTGACGGGGCTCCCGGGCTACTTGCTGTACCAACTGAGAGAGGGCGAACCGAAGAAAGACGCGGAAAGTCTACCACGACATTCACGATGCTGGACGCCTTCATGACCGCCGCGCGGAGGAAACTGCGACCGCTAGGCAACGAATCTGCAGTGCTACGATACGCCACCAAGCACAATTGGGTCGGCCGCATCCACCACTACGCCGTCCGCTTCGCGTCCACGAACCCGGCCTGGAGACTGCACTCGCTTCATATTCCCCACATCACGAGCTCAACGCAGTCTCTCGTCGCTATTTGCTCGAACGCGGCCGCAACAAAGCGCCCTCCTCCTCTCCGCCCTCGGTTCTGCAACCACCCCGGCATTTGGAAAGTCAACCACCCGCTGAACGCGTCGCTGCCTGTAGTTCGCCTCTGGGACCACACCGATGTGCAATTCCGGGCGCTCAGACAGCTCTACCCGGGCCTGGTACTGGATGTGGTGTTGCTATCATTGCAGAGGCTATCCGCGACGACAGGTGTGTTGCAGTCGACCTACTACAACTACGAAGCACTGGAAGTCGTCGTGCTCACGAGGGGCAGACGCTGCGTCGACACCGACACCGCGAACAACTCGTCCTCGGAACAAACTACCGCTACGACCTGCACAACTTTCTTCATCGATGATTACCGCTATGAGAGCGACCGCGTCTAGACGAACCTCGTCGACTGGTACGCCACCATTGCACTGCTGCGAGGTGGCACGCAGGCCTATGTGTGGGTTCGTTTGCTTCTGCTGGTCCACGGCGCCTACGTGGTTGCTGTTGCTGGGAAGCGCACGTCCGACTCACTGCTGACGACAACGATGTTCATCCTAGTCAAGATTCCGTTCGAGCTGGTCGTCTATTCCAGTTTGCTGCCAGTTAGCGGGTACGTGATCGCGCTGCTGCTGGATAGCAGCGTCATGAACATCTTCCTCGACTCCTTCTGGGCTGCCGTGGGGGGCTCAATCAACATTGGATGATTTGCAGTTGAGGAAAATCTCGCTTTGCAACAAGAGAAGAAGCGCTTGCCGACATAGAGCAGCCTACACACACTGTTGGCTGTGAGCGCCACAAGGATAGCGAGGTAGCCTGGTAGGTCAGTTTAGATTTTTGCTTCGAGAAATCCTCCACGCCGCACCCCTCGGCTGGAGTTCCATTCCCGCTTTGAATTAACTGACTGCAGCCCCCAAGTGCGATGTTTGAAGGTGCAAATGGCTTGGTGTCGTTCCTGAGATCCACAGCAGTCCAGATGTGCAACGTTTGGCTCTTGTCGCTTCTCGTGCCACTCGAGCGTAGTCAATCAGCGAATCATGCATCCAATTTGTAGCACAAAGAAATTGTTGCAGCTCTCCCGCAGTCTGTGGGTACGGCATGGTCTGCAATGCTTTGATTTTCTCTGGGTCGTGGTGTACACCGTCGCCACTTATCAACTTGCCACACCACCACACCTCACGCTCGAAAAGGCTAGACTTCTTTGCACTTAACTTGAACCCGAAAAAGTCAAGCAATTCGAACAACCTCTCTGAGAGATGGGTGCTTGCATCGCGTGCAAACAAGAGCAAATCGTCGATCCAGACCAGCAAGTGCTTGTTCAACAGCTCCTCCAGACACTTCAGGATAGTGGATTGGAAGAACAAAGCAGCGTCGGTGCACCCTTGAGGCACACGACGCGGCGTGTATACCTTGCGATGCGTCATATACGATAGCCACTCTTGACACTAAGCTGCCAGTAACCCTTTATGAAATCAATCAAGCCAAAAAGCAAGCTCCTTTCACACACTCGAGGTCGGTCTGAAGATTTGGCATCACGCCAACGATCGCTTCCATGTCTCCATTCACAGGTTTGTAGTCCGCCGTCTGTCGGAACTCACCACCGGTTTTGCGCACTGGAAGGGCAGGGCAAGCCCATCGACTCTCAGTGTTTTCGTAGACGCAACCCAGTCGCACTAGTTCGGCATTGAAGTCGTCCAGGAACTTCCGAACCTCAGGCGGGTACTTCCTAGGCTTGCAGCGATAGGGTTTCGCACCCGGCTTGAGACGGATCTTCATCGGCGGGGCTCGGGCAGGGGGGGTCATCACCCAGTCGAAGCCTCCAAATGTCATACCGAGTCGCGATCTTGCGCAGTCTAGGCACCAATTCTTTTGGGAAACCTTTCTGCACCGCACTCTCAATCATCTTCTCCACTGCTGCCAACACGTCAGTATCCAGCCCAGCGCTGGAACCAATCTGCGGTTCGTGGATGTCATCAAATTCATCTTCTCGTTAATCTCGCATTGCGTTAGCTACCAGCAGGTCCAACTGTCTCGACACGTCAATTCCCAACATGTTCAACACATCGTTGCCCAGCAAGAATTCCGTGGAGTCACCAGGAATGATTAAGCACTCAACTGGCTTTGCGATCCGGACACTGCCTGCAGCAGTCGTCAAGTTGAGATGCAAGTTCACAATCAATTTCACTTCAATTGGCTCGCCGTCAGCACCTTTGCACACGAGAGGCTTCTCGAGCCTCACCGCTTTCGCTGCTTCAGGGCACGCCTTCACAAATCGTTCATAAATCTCCATGCTCATGCCAGATCTGTCTGCACCACTATCGGCACAAAAAACCACTGTGAAAGCGTCTTCCAACACCAATGAGCGAGTTGGTGTTGGTAGGTACTCCTTGAGTTTTCGCAAGTTAGCGGTGCCTCCCCGCGGGGTGCTCTCCGCCTCTCTTGTTCTGCTTGGAGCTGGCAAGTCGGTCACGGTCTTCCTTGTTTGCGGTTGGGCATCCACTGAGATAATGGGGCCCTCCACAGTGAAAACAACCAGTCTTCGGCGCTTCTTTCTGCCCGGATTGCTCTTTCTTGTCACCGGACTTTCAGCCGCTGGCTGGACAACCTTGCCACCTTTCTTCTGATACGTGTCCACTTTCTGCTGCTGACCAGTGTTTTGGCGCTTGTTCTTCTGAAAAAGGTGGGGCTGCTCTCGTTGCTTCTGCTTATGGATCAGCTTGCGTTCCCTGTTCAAAGCACGGTGCTCAATGGCCTCCTCAAGCGCTTGCTGACAAATAAGCTTGTACAACTTCATCACGTTGCTCTGCGCTTCGAGAAAACGATAATCAATTTCATTCTTGACTTTCTCTTTCAACGCGGCAGGCAGCGAGTTCACGATCAGTTTGCACTTCTTCTTGGACCCATGTTCCTCCTCGAAGAAGCTCGTGAAGCCGTACTTCTTGATCAGCGTGTTGCAGGACATGAAGTAGCTGGTCACGCGCGACGTGATGTCCATGTTGTTCATATCCATGCGCAACTCCTTCTGGAACAGCTCATTGACGGGGGGTAGCACTTGGTTCTGGTAGCTGTCGGTGATAGCATGGATCTGCTCCAGCAGAAAGTCGTCAGTCACCTTGTCCACAGCGACTCCCCAACTCACTTCGCACAGCGTCCCAACAAGTACTCATCGAACGCGTTCTTGACACTCTTCATGACTGTACCGATGTCTTGATTCCCGTCTTTGCATCGCTCCTTCATCGTTTCTTCGTACTCCTTGCGGAGCTTTAGCCACTCCACCAACTTGTCCCGAGCTATCGAGGACACCTTCGGCGGCATCACAAAAGCGAAGATCGGCTGTGGGATCCGCGCCGTGCTGGTAGAGCTCACCGGGTTCTTCGCCTCTGTCGACGATCGTGACTCAGCGTTGCTGCGCTCGTTGACTGCGTGGACGAGGGTCTTCTCGTCATCGCTAGGCGTGAACACCATCTTGATCTTGTCTTTGTCTTTGTCCTTTTCCTTCAATCTAAGTCGCGAGACCTCGCAACTAAACAATTTTTTGTAGTACTTCGAAGTAGGTCCGAGCGAAACTCTTCTGGGGAAGCCAGCGCTTCCTGGTAAACCCAAAGTGTATTGAGCTCGACTTGGTAAAATCCGCAATGCTCACTGCTTGGCTCTGCCAGTCGGCCGGGCAGTTGTTTCCTAATGTGCAGTGGTTTCCTAACTGCTATCTCCTATTGCCAGCTCGGCATCGCAGAGCAATGTCCCAGTGAGTGGGAAAGGTCTTGTCGTTTCCTAACCGCCCCCCCCCCCACTACAGCATCCCCCGTGTACTTGTATCGGATCCGAGCCATCCCGCTAAGCTTTAGACACCAACGCTACCAGTAGTAGAAGACCCCAATTCTACACCGTCATATTGCCCTACGATGCAGATGAGATGGAGGAATACGCGGGACTTGGTACTGAAGACTTTGAGCTCCTCGACTCGGCCAGCTCCAGGGATGTTCCTTTGTCGGTTTTGTTCCAAAGCGGTTGACGCAGTCGTGCACTGGTACATTATTTATTCCTCGACAGCGTCGAGCGCTGGAGACGACGGTAGCAGCAGCGAGTCAACGCCGATGACCTAAGAAGAGTCTGTTGCCAACTATATCTACTCCTCTGGTTTGCCGTTGCGCACTGTGGAGAAACCTGGCTTCCAGACGTTCGCATTGAAAGGTCGACCTGCTGGGCTGAAGGTGCCGTCACGCCAACTAGTGTCTGGACCTCTGCTGTTTGAAGCCGCTGACGAAGAAGTGGAGCTTCTTGTGGAAGACATGAAAGATCTTCCTTATATCGTGCTGGTCATTGATGGCTGCACGTCGGTGAGCCACTGGAAGATGATGAATTACGTGAGTTTTGGCCAAAATATAAAGCCCGTCGTGTGGAAAATTGTCGTGACCGAGGAAAATTCGCAAACGGCAGAGTACATAGCGAGTGTTACTATGGACGTGGTAAACGAGGTGGAGCACGCATTTGGTAAAGTCGGCTTCGTCACGGGCGTCATGTCTGACAATGCCAACGCGATGCAAGCTGCGTGCGAGATTTTGGAGACGAAGCACGGACTCATTTGCGCCGGCTGTGGAGCTCACACATTGAATCTACTACTTCAAGACATTGCGAAGTTACCAACGGTGAAGGACGTAACGGAGAAAGCTGTACGCTTGGCCATGCTTGGAGTTGGCAAGTCTGTCACGGTCTTCCTTGTTTGCGGTTGGGCATCCACTGAGATAATGGGGCCCTCCACAGTGAAAACAACCAGTCTTCGGCGCTCCTTTCTGCCCGGGTTGCTCTTTCTTGTCACCGGAATTTTCAGCCGCTGGCTGGACAACCTTGCCACCTTTCTTCTGATATTTGTCCGCTTTCTGCTGCTGACCAGTGTTTTGGCGCTTGTTCTTCTGAAAAGGGTGGGGCTGCTCTCGTTGCTTCTGCTTATGGCACAGCTTGCGTTCCCTGTTCAAAGCACGGTGCACAATAGCCTCCTCAAGCGCTTGCTGACAAATAAGCTTGTACAACTTCATCACGTTGCTCTGCGCTTCGGGGAAACGATAATCAATTTCATTCTTGACTTTCTCTTTCAACGCGGCAGGCAGCGAGTTCACGATCAGCTTGCACTTCTTCTTGGATCCATGTTCCTCCTCGAAGAAGCTCGTGAAGCCGTACTTCTTGATCGGCGTGTTGCAGGACATGAAGTAGTTGGTCACGCGCGACGTGATGTCCATGTTGTTCATATCCATGCGCAACTCCTTCTGGAATAACTCATTGACGGGGGGAAGCACTTGGTTCTGGTAGCTGTCGGTGATAGCATGGATCTGTTCCAGCAGAAAGTCGTCAGTCACCTTGTCCACAGTGACTCCCCAACTCACTTCGCACAGCGTCTCCAACAAGTACTCATCGAACGAGTTCTTGACACTCTTCATGACTGTGCCGATGTCTTCTTTCCCGTCTTTGCATCGCTCCTTCATCGTTTCTTCGTACTCCTTGCGGAGCTTTAGCCACTCCACCAACTCGTCCCGAGCTATCGAGGACACCTTCGGCGGCATCACAAAAGCGAAGATCGGCTGCGGGATCCGCGCCGTGCTGGTAGAGCTCACCGGGTTCCTCGCCTCATTCGACGATCGTGACTCAGCGTTGCTGCGCTCGTTTACTGCGTGGCCGAGGGTCTTCTCGTCGTCGCTAGGCGTGAGCACCATCTTGATCTTGTCCTTGTCCTTGTCCTTCAATCTAAGTCGCGAGACCTCGCAACTAAAGAATTCTTTGTAGTAGGTCCGAGCGAAACTCTTCTGGGGAAGCCGGCGCTTCCTGGTAAGCCCAAAGTGTATTGAGCTCGACTTGGTAAAATCTGTACCTGTCTCTTATACACATCTAGATGTGTATAAGAGACAGGTATGACACCTCTGAGTGCATTACTGTGATTCCTGTTTCAAATGATTGGCCATTCCATTCTGAGGCCATCAGCATTACAATTGCACATGCATAGCTCTACAATTGCATGTGTAAAGAGGCAAACTATCTGGGTCCTCGATAAAAAGTGTATAGATCAACAAAATAAGTTTTTGATCTCTGCAGCAAGGTCATTGATAGCTTAAGCGACGACTTCCCACATTGTGCATTTAAAAACTAGCTGATCTTCTCGAGTGCTCGACATTTTGAACAAATACTCCACCGTTCCATCTGTACAAGCGTTCTGCCTTCTTTACGCTGTTTTTGATGTTTTGTTCCCGGAATGCACTAGGAATCTTTTTCAAAAAGAAAATACGACGACGTAAAAGCTTAGATCTCTTGCGGCGTCTTGTTTTGACGTCATACGCGATCACAGCGACCTCCAGGAGCCTTGCCGTACATGTAGCTGCCGCTGAGTGAATCTCTGAAATTGCAGCAGGGTGGGCATCCGTAGTATCCGGATAGTACATGTAGTAGTATAATAGCATAAATACGTGTACAAGTAGCACAGTAGCAGTCTTCTTGTAACTTGGCGTGCTAACGGTCAGATGAGAGCGACGAAGGATGTACTACGTAGTAGTATTATCCCTTGCCAGTACGCTATATAATATATATAATACAGATATATTATATCTGTCCCAAGGGACTCGGTCAAAATGTTAAGTGATGCGGAAGCGGACAAACTCGTTTTCATTTTTTATTTTGCAGGTGAGGCGTGTTTTGTTCATTTACAGCATAGGCGCCCTAACGATAGCAGTGAACAGCACATGGATTTACATTGGGTGTCCATCTCATCGCTGGAAGACCTTCCACTGAAGAAAGTCTCGCGCCCTCTAGCGTGTCTTGTCATTCATACGAAATATTCTGTACATCGTCTCAACATTTTTCGCAACGGCGTCAGGGGTACCAGCATCCTTCATGAAGCCAGCTCACTACGTTTCCACGACGGAAAAAATTGAATGTACAGGGTCTGTTCTCGAGGGTCCGTGATCTTGAACATCTGAACGAATTTTTCACGCTTTGCCTGCGCTGCGGCCTTGCGTGCAGCCATAGAGGCTCTCAATTGCGATACTCCCGGTACCTTCTTCAAAAACGAAAAGTTTACTCTTTCTTCTTCTTTCCCTTCGCCGTGGTCGTCGGATTTTGTCGTTTTGAGAGCTCTTGCGGCTCCGGTAGGGGAGTCGACCACTTCTGGAGATTCAACCTTCGACACCGGAGCAGGTTCCAAGTTACTGGACGCAGGGTGAGCACTGGAGAGTCCGAGCACGAGGACTGCAATGGCGATCAACAGGATGTTTGACGAGCGCATGATTTACTCGCGAAGCTAAAGCGTGCAGGGAGGAGAGGAACTTGCAGGCTGCGAAGGAAATTGTGGAATGAAAGGTTCTGAGCTTTAGTTGCTCAGTTGTGTACATTCAGTTGGGTCGACCGTCTGCTCTAAGAGCGTGTTCGCTACGCACCTGGACTCCAGGTGCGTAGCGAACACGCTGGACTCCAGGTGCGTAGCGAACACGCTCTTAGAGCAGACGGTCGACCCAACTCCAGGCTGGAGGTGGAGATGGATTTGACGATCCAGAAATACATGTATAAGGACATGATTGGTCAAAAGGAGGTTTTGTATCTAGCTACTTGAGGTGGAGACTCTCCACTGGACGCCTTCCAAAAACAGCATAGGCGCCCGCATAAATATATTTAAGACAACTTATATTTACTCAGAGCTCGTTTACTGCGTGGCCGAGGGTCTTCTCGTCGTCGCTAGGCGTGAACACCATCTTGATCTTGTCCTTGTCCTTGTCCTTCAATCTAAGTCGCGAGACCTCGCAACTAAAGAATTCTTTGTAGTAGGTCCGAGCGAAACTCTTCTGGGGAAGCCGGCGCTTCCTGGTAAGCCCAAAGTGTATTGAGCTCGACTTGGTAAAATCTGTACTGCTCACTGCTCGGCTCTGCCAGTCGGCCGGGCAGTTGTTTCCTAATGTACAATGGTTTCCTAACTGCTATCTCCTATTGCCAGCTCGGCATCGCAGAGCGATGTCCCAGTGCACAGGACGGGAACTACGGGTTTTGGATACGAGTCCCAGTCGGGACTTTTGTGATCGCCCACACACCTTGCATACACGCCAAAGTAGCCTACTTTATCGACAGCTTCGGTATATCTACGCAGTTGATTTTGATTTCAGGTGGGATTAGTATTGCTTTTACAGTCTGTGCGATGGCCATTTCAGCCAACACTATTCCCCCCCCGATCCATTTTCACGTTGGTGTTGACCCCTCTACAGCATTATTCATGTCGTTTTGTTTCGAGTCATACTCGGCACACAGACTCCACGGCAATTGCAGGCACAGCGGAAACAGCTCATCCAGTACATGAACATCAGATTGATCGCGATTTCGTAACACCACATCGGGCATCATGGAATACTAGTGTGAAAGACTCTGCGTTTTCGCCAGGAATTCTGCATAGTAGCTGTAATTCTTGTTCCTGATAAGTCTGGCGCCGTCCAGTCCCTTCAGTCCCAATATCATCCTCACATAGTCGTCAGATCTTCCCGCTTCAGCCCAAATCTGAGCTCTTGCCGTCATTTCAGCCGGTGTGGCATTCTCACTCGCAAACTTGGGAAGATAATATCCAGAGCCCATCGTCCAAAGAATGTTGTCGTCGAACATGTTCACATAACGCTTGTAAGTTGTGTACGCGCTAGTGTGCTTGATCTTCTCGATCTGCCTCGTGTCGGTGATGCGACTAAAACCAAGTTCTGCCCAGATTTCGTACGTAGGGAAGCCTCCTTGGACCATTTTACGCAGATGATACTTTTCAGCCTTGTCCGCATATTTCGCAAGCAGCTTGTAGTTACTATGGGCCTTTAGTGCGGGTCCAGTGAGCCCCTCCATCCCCAGCGCCTTCTTGACGGAGTCGTCAGACTTGTCAAGCGCGAGCCACCATGCCATTTTCAACTTCATAGGGATCTTGAGGGAAACTCTCTCGTCGGTGCCGGCTGTTCCATCGCTGGCATTTTCATCGTCCTAGGTGAGTCTTAGTGATCGCTTTTGGGTAGCAACGCCGTGGTCAGCAACACCGGAGTCTGGCGGTTGAAAGTCGCGCGACACCAACGACGATGATGTGGCCTGCCCGACCTCCGCTGCTGCCAGTAAAATGTTGGTGCTGCCGAAAACTGAGATCACCGTCACCAATAAATGGCGCAGACGCATAGTGGAAGGAGAGAACTTGACGCGAAGGGGGCGATTTCCGAACTGAGCTTGAGATCAAGGAAAGATGAGACTTGCTTCTAAGCAGGGGTCTGGTCCAGACTCTGGATGCTGTGTGATTTTATATTACGTACAGTGCCCGTATGGATTACTGTACTGACATGTTTTATGTGTGTTTCCGCCGGCGCAGATGATGGAGTCGATTGCATGTATAATAGTGTACTTAGTAGTTCATTTGCCTACAAAAGTTAGTTGCCACCTCCGCAAATATCCCAACTTTATAATATAAGCTAGCAGTAAAATGAAGGAAATACATGGGAGATCAAGTATCCCGATAATGAAAAGGTTATTCGGGAAAATATGCACTTAGAGACCCGGGAAATGTGCACCCGCAAATCCGAGAGATCAAGGCTTTCCCGGATTATGCGATTATTCGCGTGAAGACATCTCGCCATTTCCCACCCGTGACTCATCCCTGACGGGTGGAAGATCTCGTGATAATTTGTCACTTGCAACACCGCTGCTCCCTTGAGATACTGTGCATGTAGCGGCACAATGAGTTGGAAGAAGGGGTTGCATGAACAACATTTGACTCTTTATTAGCGCGTGCCATACACGTACGTGTTTTCTGCCCCCGCGTCAGCGGTTTTCTAATTGTGATTGTACAGCATTCTAAACTGGCTCTTGGATAGTACATGTCCTAAGCTTATAATATTATAATATCTAGTCGTGCCCCGATCGGTGCACGGGCATACCTTGTCCTAGAGGAACAGACTATTGACTGCATATTCGGCCAATCCGCATACATAACTTCTCACTGTCAACAACTGCAGGAAATTGATTAGTGCCCGGAGGGGAATTCATTGTGGACATGTTCACTGTTTACCAGTTAGTTGCTTGAGAACTTGTACCCGAAGCCTTTGAATTTGAAGGTAAAATCAACACCTGCAGAGTTATGCACAACTATGAGCACACATCGACCACCTGCTGCATCGTGCCATTGCGATTCGATCCCAAGCACTACATGTACGACGTACCGAAATGCATGACACGGAAACACAACGTGATCATCATCCACACAATCAGTTTCGTCTGGATGAGATACCTCTGCGACTCGAGTACAAACGCGAGATGGTATATCGCCCGCATCCTGCAATTTCGATTAATCACGACCACCAACAGCACAAGCGATGCGATCTCAAATAGTCCGAACATGAAGACAGGTAGGATTCGTTCCACCACGTTGTCCGGAGTGATGCCAACCATTTCGGTGTGATATTTGGCGCTAGGTAAGGGCACCATCACCAATATGTAGGCGGTGTAGAATAACGGTATAACTGCTTCCAGGTACGTGGTGACAACGAGGCACTCGATGGTGAACAGTACCTCAAGTGAATCTCGCAAGAACGTCGGGTGGTCAATGGCATCGTGTCTTTTGAGTTTTTCTTCGTAGTGGATCGTTTTCCCTGTTGATTTGGTGGAATTGTCACGTTTACAAGGTCCGAAGTCGGCTGGATGGAGCCATTGCGACTCCTAAAGCAGAGGAAGCGGCATGAAATCTGTTGACGAGATGAGATATTGGAGATAGTCGGATATGGAGCAACTGCTGCTGGTTTTGGCGATTCTTGCGAATTCGTAGCATCCAGTTCGTCCAAGAGTCTCGAGTCTGCTGGAGAGAGGTTGTGAGAGAAACACGAGCGAATCGTAAGCCCTGCTCGATTCTGTTTCTCGAATTTTGAGGGATTTCGGCACAGCGAGCAAAGAACGCTGAGCAGTAGGTCCTTCTTGTCATTCTCTGAAGATATTTGATCGGAAGCGTGAAGCTTGGATGAAATCGTTGCTGTTCGACGATGCAGTCCGTACAACATGGCAGCTGTCTGTGATAAATCCGTGATGGTGATCGCTGAAATGGAGAGAGCGGAGGAGGCCGTTTGCATGCATGTCGCGACGTAGATTGCGTTGAAGAAATCTACCGTGAAGATGACGGCCTCCGGCACCATATCCTCAGCATCCATCATGGATTTTCTCACAACGTTCTTAAGGAGAAGTTTGATCGCGGGTAACAGGAGGATCACCAGAAGCTGGTAGGGAGATCCTTCGGCTGTGCGGAATAACACCTCGTAGATTGGATACACGAACATCATTGCAATTTGAGCGTGCAAGTTGTTCAAAAAGCGCTTGAATTGTTCTGGTTGAGCCTTTGTGCGCCGAATTGTATCGGCTCCCATCACGAGTCGAAGTGAAAGGATGTAGAGAATATTGTAGATTGGAGTCACCGTAAGCACAGAGAACGGAATCGGGAAGATCAGGTAGGCAGCAATGACCATTGTATAGGCGCTCAGAAGGACTGAAACACAGGCAGACAGCACTATAATTTGACGCACAGTGTAAGTGACCTCCTTGATGAAATACCCCACTGGGCTTGTAGACGAGTAAGTTATCGCGAAAGTCAGCATGGTTACCCGTATCCACTGGACGCCTACCAAAAACATCGTAAGAGCTCGCATAAATATATTTAAGAAAACTTATATTTACTCAGACGATTTTTACGTCTGAGTAAACGAAAGGTCACTTAGCCCTTTCATTGTGCAACTGCATAAATTTACACTTGGGTTTAGTATAGACCACCCTTTTATAGCAACTGGACCGCATATCAGACCGACCTTTCACATATAGCGACCTCTACACAATTTATATTTAGAGACAAATTTAGGGATACATTTTAAGGCGCTTTTAAGCTAGTTTTGGTAGGCGTCCATTGGACGAGCTCCCCGAAGTGTGTGCACCACATAATCCATTAAATCTCAAGTCTTAAATTGAGACTCGAGGCGTCCTCGATAGGACCTCCTGAAGTTAAAACCCGCATTACGACCTGCCGCTGGGAGCTTAAGACTTGGACCAAGGTTCTAATGCGCTACTTTTACATTAAAACCGCCGTTAGGACTTGCCGCTGGAGATGCTCTAAGGGGCGTAACATTGGTGCTGGAGGTGGAGGAACAGTGTCGTGGTTGTTTGTGCTTTCGGGTCTTGGCGGGAGAACTGGAAGGGGTAGAGCAGCCACGAGAGATGAGGAAAGTTTTTTTTTTGCCCCTCCTTCTTGGCACTGTGCGCTGTCTTCTCTTTTGGCTGCTGCTGTTTCTGCGGACTTTCACGTCGACGGGGGTCAATAGAAGTCTTCTCGTTCTCCCAGTCGTACTGGTACTGCTGCATATCGTCGTCTTCGTTCTCCTCTGATGTTTCTACGATGGCCTCCGGTCGCTGCCGGAAATTCACCTTCACAGCGGTATTTTCCACTTGTTGAGTCTGGTTGTTGTTGTTGTGCAAGTAAATCAGCCTCGGTTTCGCCACGAGTGAGTGAAGAAGAGCGGACACGTCTTCTAAAATCACGATGGGGGACTTGGAGGCGTCAACTCGATGCACAACACCCTGAGATCTAGCAAAGAGCTCATTCGTAGCTTCTCCAAAAGTCCGATAAGCCTCGAATCGCGGCGAAAGTCGGTCGCTTGTGTCATCGCGGCGACGTGTGAGTCTTGCACGAACGACCGCATCACGAGGGAGGTTACCGGTAGCTGGCGAGTGGAATATGGAGCCTGTTACAGGGTCGAAGCGACGTCCATTGATACGAGCGACGCAGTCTTCTTCGGGTGGATCGAGCAAGATCACGACGGCAGGACGAAGGTCTGGCTTGGCCATCAATGACTCGGCTTGATCCGGAAACTGTCGAGCAATCCCGCCTTAGACTCTGGATATAAATATCCAGAGAATTCTTGAACGAAAATGATCGCTGCCATGGGTAATGGAGTTCCAATGCACACAAGGAGAGCTAGCAACAGTGACGTATTCTTTGTGTAGGTCTCCAGAGCAAGCAGCCGATGAATGGAGTAAGTTCCACCGTAGTAGCTGACTTGAAGCCGCTTCCAAGTTCGAAGAAATGCCGACCTCATCGTCACAACCTACAGTCGACTGACTCACCTCATGACAAAAGTGAGGACTTCCACTTTGAGCATTATTCCAAGAATATATCATTGACTAGTAAACTATAACTGTAGTCATGTGCCTCACTGAATGGCTAATGTGAACAATTCCTGCTGGTGTACCATTCGAGCGCAGTTCAACCCAATATTTATGCAGTGTATCCAAAGCGGATGTGATGCAAAAGCCAATATCGAGGGCAAAACGTAGTCCTCGAGATGGATGCAAAGCCGAAGCACTTGAGCCAGCCCAAGTTGGGCTCCATCCAAAATACCAAATAGAGGAGTGTCCGTCGCTTGCTGTCCGCAACATAATGAATAAATTCTTTTTTCATGACCCATTCGAGCCATTGCAAAGCAGAATTATGACTAAGTATCTCTCCTGCTTTCTGACAATCCCATGACGATTCACGCCCGGCAACGAGTGAGTTCTGTGCATGGATCACATGCCACTCTTCTATCCTAACTTGGCGAATTTGAAGGTGAAGTCGACGCCTAGAGCATCATCAACGCAAAATAACGATTAGTACTCGGCTGCGATGCTCACAACAGTAGATAATACAAACGCACCGAAATGCACTACACGGAAGGATAATGTGATCAGCAACCAGACCATCAGTTTGCCCCTGATGGACCCCATGTGCGTCTCCAGTACGAACGCTAGATGGTGAAGTGCTTGCGTCCCGCAGTTTCGCTTGACTACCACCACCAACAGCACGAATGACACGAGCTGAAGTATCCCGACAACAAACACGGGGAGCACAGTTGAGCCGACGTTCTCCTGATTAACTCCAGCCATCTCGGAGTGATACTGCGCGCTTGGAAGGCGTGACATCACAAGAATATAAGACCCGTACAAGATAGGGATGATAGTTTCCAAGTAAGAGGTGACAACGAGGCATTCGATCGTGAAGAACGTCTCCAGCGAATAGCGCAAAAAGGAGGGTTGTTCTGCCAGAGCCTTTAAAGTCTCGGGTGCTCGGGATTTCGGTCGACGGATTGCAGTGGAAGGGTTTGGATGGATTTTCTTGGTGTATTTCTTGGTACAAGCGAACCAAATCTTGGCAAGCTTCACGCCATTCCCGCGAGATTGAATGTCCGAGACAGTCGGAGATGATATAACACCACGCATTTGCCTTGTGGCGTGCATAGTCCTCAACAAGATGTCGTCCTGTGTCAGTAATCGGAGGGGGAAATTCGTAAAAATATTGATGCTATGTCGAACATGCCTCCTGGCAATGGCTGTATCTCAACACAACAAGCATGTGGCGGCCAACAAATTGTTCGGATTCTCGATACCAGGCACGGAATCGCGAAGCCTCAATAAAATGCCATTCGTCCGACGGTGCAAACCATACAGCACTACTATTGTTTGCGATAAGTCTGTGATAATGATGGCCGATACTGCGATGATCGACGTTGAACTTTGCATGCATGTAGCCACGTAGATGGCGTTGAAAAAGTCGACAGTGAAGATAACCAGCTCCGGCGTCATATCTTCAACATGCTTCGTGCAGCTCAGCACGATATTTTTGATGACCACCTTCATCAAAGGCAGTAGCAAAATCACTGGAAGTTGATATTTGGACCCTTCAACGAAGCGGAACAGCACTTCATAAACTGGATACACAAACATCATCATGATCTGAGCGTGCAAGAAGTTCATGTATTTGATGAGCTGCTTCCGATGTGCCAGTAATTGCCGCAGCGTCCGAGCGCCCAGTATGACTCGAAACAAAACAATGTGAATAATGTTGTAGACTGGAGTCAACACCAACGTGGAAAATGGAATGGGGAAAATAGTGTTCGCTGCGATGGCCATCCCGCAGGCCGTAAAACTGATAGAAACTCCACCCGAAAGCAGCGCGAGTTGGCGTGCAGATATACGGAAACTATTGATAAAGTAAACTGCTTGGCCTGTGGATGTGTGGGCAATCGCAAAAGTCACGACTGCGGCTCGTATCCAAAACCCGTAGTTTGCTTGCCACCCGTCCTTCGGGTCCCGTAGTGGCACCAATTCTAATAGAAGTACCAGCACGACTATCGGGAGTGGCGTCCAAAAGCACACGGCTACAGCACGAAATAGCGATGTCGTCTGTGTGTACGTCTCCAAAGCGAGCACTCGATGGATGGAGTATTTCCCGCCATAGTAACTTATTTGTAACTTTTTCCAAGCGCGAAGAAGCTCCAACCATCGAGTCGCCTGTGTCCTTGTATCGCTCATGCAAATTCGACTTCGCGGTAAGCTTTCGCCGTTGTCTCGTTCGCAGAAAGTTGTGTCCAAGTTGATAATGATCCACGAAAACTCCCGACCAAGGGAGACTATAGTTAGCAGAACGACAATACATACACGAGTGTCCTCAGTTTCAGCTAAACTTGCCAATGACGTGCATCGATCCGTCCGCTCTCCGTTTAGAGCAATTTTGGTTGGGTTCAAGTTAAAAAAATCAAACAATTCTTCGAGGGAAACTCATTGAGAGGGCCATGGATAGTAAACGGCCTTGACAGTCTCCTGGCTATGATGAGCAAGGCGAGGGTACCGGATTCCTACAAGAGTTTCAGCCAGGAAAGAACGCTGAATGAGGTCTGAATTCAATCATGACGATCCTTAGTCTGTCTGGGAGAAGTGGCAATGCTACACGATCTGTGGAAGATAACGCGCATCTGAACATTGCAGAAGCTGCAATGCAGCTGCCACACTACAATTCGCTATCACCGCAATTTACTTTTGCTCCAGTTAACTACGGCACTACGAATACGGCAATGAGATCAATCAGAGTAATGTGTATTTGTCCAAGTGCTTCTAATGAAGTACTTGTTACAAATTTTGTCTTCGTGTAAATGAAACTGCATCACGCTGGCAGTCCACCACAAATAGTCCCCTTTTTAGAGCATTTTAGTTGAGTGTGTATTCGTAGAATCGGACACACTTTCGCAGCGGCGAAAGTTTCGTCGCGCGGTCGAGTTCAGATGAATAAAGCACTGAAGTCCAGGGGGTCGAAGCTACTTGGCGCTTGGAAGAAGCTGCAAGTAAGTTACTATGGAGGCAAGTACTCCATCCATCGACTGCTCGCCTTGGAGACGTACACACAGACGACATCGCTACTTCGTGCAGTAATCGTGTGCATTTGGACGCCACTCCCGATGATCGTGCTGGTGTTTCTACTAGAATCCGTTCCACTACAAGATCCGAAGGACGGGTGGCAAGCAAACTATGGATTTTGGATACGAGACGCAGTCGTGACTTTTGTGATTGCCCACGCTTCCACAGGTGAAGCAGTTTACTTCATCGACAGCTTCAAAATCTCAACACGCCAACTCGCATCGCTATCTGGTGGGGTTGCTATCATTTTTACGGCCTGCGCTATTGCCATCTCGGCTTGCACCATCTTCCCCATCCCTTTCTTCATACTGGTACTGACTCCGATCTACAACATTATCCACATTATCTTGTTTCGGGTCATTTTGGGTGCTCAAATGCTGCGGCAACTGCTGGCACAGCGGAAACAACTTATCCAGTATATGAACTTCTTGCACGCCCAGATCATGATGATGTTTGTGTATCCAGTCTATGAAGTGCTGTTCCGCTTCGTAGAAGGGTCCAAATATCAACTTCCAGTGATCTTGTTATTGCCTTTGATGAAGGTGGCCATAAAAAATATCGTGTTGAGCTGCACGAAGCATGTCGAAGATATGACACCGGAGCTGGTTATCTTCACTGTTGACTTCTTTTTTCAACGCCATCTACGTGGCTACATGCATGCAAAGTGCAACGTCGGCCGTCGCAGTATCGGCCATCATTATCACAGACCTATTGCAAACGATAGTCACGTTGTACCGCCTGCATCGGCAGACAAATGGCATTTTAACGAGGTTCCAGAGCTCAATACCGGGACACGATAACCTGAACAACTTCCTGAGTGCATCATGCTCCTTGTGCCGAAACTCTGAGATGTTCGGGAAGCAGACTCGAAGCGGTATAACAACTTTCTCAAGCTTCCCGCACCGATTATCTGCAGCGGATACTCTCCTTTTGATAAGGTTGAACCTCACGGATTCGACATTTAACTCGTCTGCAGTTGCATCGCCTCCGACTGTCTCGGATATCCCATCTCGCAAGTGCACTGTAACACCAACCAAACTTTGGTTTCTTTGTACGAGGAAGCGCAACGCTGAAATCCGTCCTAGCAGTTCCAGCCTGGTTCGTCCAGAGCTTCCACAACCTGTCGACTCTGAAGAACTGACATTGCTGCGCTATTCACTGGAGACGTTCTTCACGATCGAATGCCTCGTTGTCACCTCTTACTTAGAAGCCGTTGTCCCCATCTTCTACACTGCTTACATTTTGGTGATGGTGCATCTTCCAAGCGCGCAGTATCACTCCGAGATGGCTGGGGTCAACCAGAAGAACGTCGGCTCTACAGTACTCCCCGTGTTCGTGTTCGGGATGCTTCAGATCGTGTCGTTAGTGCTGTTGGTGGTCATACTCAAGCGTAACTGCGGCATGAAAGCACTTTACCAGCTCGCGTTCGTGCTGGAGACGCACATGTGGTCCATTGTGAGCAAGTTGATGGTCTGGATGATGATCACGTTGTGCTTTCGTGTAGTACATTTCGGTACGTTTACCTACATCTGCGAACATGGCAGCCGGGTGTTGATGGTTACGTTGTGTTGGTGCCAGGCGTCGACTTCAGCTTCAAGTTCACCAACTTGGGATGGTAGGCCACAACTTAAAAATCAACAACCACATTATTGCCATGCCCTCTCCCGTGTCTACTCTAAAGCTCGTCCTTCTGAGCCTGCAGGTCCTGTTTGTACTCCTTCACCTCCCTCAGTGTCTTGGCACTCGCCTGCGTAATCGGGTCATTCACTCCATAGATCTTCACCGCGATCTTATGCGCTCTCTCCAGCAACTTAACCGCATCATCCACCTTCTTCTGCCGCATCTTAACACCAGCCAACGCGTTCAAACTGAAGGCGTACGCCAGCGTCTCCTCTCCGTCTCTCTGTAAAAACATCACACTGGCCATCTCCGCCGCCTTCAATGCCTCATCAATCTCATTCACGGCCACATGGGCCGTGGACAGCTCCATGTAAAGCTCCGCGATGCCCTGCGTGAGTCCGTTGACGTTGTCCCCCTGAGCCTTCACTGCACCCTTCAACACCTTGAGGTTCTGCCTCTTCTTGCCCAGTTTCTTGTACCCTTCAGCGATCCTCAGTGACGCCTCGACGTAGGCCTCGTGCGTCACTCCGAGCCCCTTTTTGACATGTTTACGTAGCGTCTTGTACCTGGCAATAGCCTGCGAGAACTTATCCTGGGCCATGTACGCGTCCGCCAGACTGCGCAGCGACAGGCCGAGCGACGGGTGGCTGTCCCCGTAGATCTTGTCCACCATAGCCACCGAGTCCTCCAGCACCTCGATGGCTTCGTCCAGCTGCTTGGCACGCAGCAGCACCGACCCGTAGTCGTTCAGCAGCTGCGCGTACAGTGACGCGTCCTGCGACACGTGGGCCGGGTCGGTGACAGCGTGACGGGCCTCGCCGAACACGCGCGCGTGCAGCAACGTGATGGCGCCGCGCAGCTTCTCGATGGCGCCCTGGAAGTCCTTGGCGTCGTTGAGCTTCATGCCGGCGTTGCGCAGGCCGCGCACCTTCTGGATGGTGGGGTCGCTGTCTCTCGCGCTGGCGCTGGACGTGGGCTCTGGGGTGGAGGGGGCGGCGTCACTGGCCTGCACGCAGCTACAGAAGAGCAGCAGCGCGCACAGGAAGAGCAGGTGGAGTGTCCGCATGATGACGTCGGAAATGCGTAAATGAGATACATGTAGTGCCACGTCAGGTTTGGGTACACTGTACCTGTCGAAGTTGTCGAAAATGGGGTATGCGTTTTTGAAGTTTTTGACAAAATGGCTACACTTTTGTCTTTTTGGTATTTTTGACGAAGTGGCTACAGTCAGGGATTGATAGTAGTTTGGTTTTTGGCTAATAAGACGGTAATAATTAATAACTCGCTAATATTAAACTAATAGCCAGACTATTAGCTTGGAGTTGGGCTCAATCTAATACTAATATGTAATTATTAGGTCAGATTGGAATCAGATATTACTGTCTGATTACTAGTCGAAGAATTGAGTGCGATCGTCTCTTTAGAACAACGGTTCCATCCCGCAATATGCTTCCTGGACTGAGTTTGGTTTGCTTCGTCGAGCAAGAACCACCAGTCTAATACAGTCGATGGGGAGGGCGATACCCGCCCGTGACCATCGTCAAACGAATGCGCGGTTCGTCGCACAAGGTTCGTTCATCTCCTTTGCCGCAGAGCCAACGATGAACTGCAAACCACAGCTCATTGTTCATTCTTCAAATTTCCAGACGCCGAAGAACCCCACCTTGCCCGCCTACAAGCCAACAACACCATGAAGTGCGCAAGTTCCGACTGCTCATGCGAGGAGCTCACCGCTACCGACCCCTGCGTGGTTTGTGGACGCGGCGTTCACCACATCTGCAGTAACGACCTCTACGACCATGGAAATCTCTCCGAACGCTTCTGCAGCGCGACGTGCGTGTACCAGTGGAAGACTTCGACGTCTTCTCCCGTGTCGGCGGAAAGCGACAACAAGTCGCACATGCTGTTTGGACGATCAAGTCAAGCGTCAGTGCTATCGGAATCGCAAGCGTCGGGTGCCCCCCTCGGCCAGCCAGATCAGTCGTTGGTAGTGGATTTGACAGTGACGTCAGCTACCTCTCCAAGTTCTTCGTGCCACTCGTCCTCCTCGTCTGGAGTCGATGCTTTCGGGATTCCGATGGAGGTTTACCACTACCGCCAACAAAATTGCCGTCACAACGTGTAGGACATCGCGCATCGCTTGGAGACACCGTACACGAAGACGAGCGGGCACGACATGGATGCGTTCACTCATGTATGTCTCCTCTGTGCCCAGCAGCTGACATGCCGACCGTACGCAGCTCCGAATGCATGGGAGGGCGCTTTACATCGCTGGGCGAACACGTCAAACGCGAGGGCGCATATGATGGCATCTCACGAGGAGCACCCACTCGGTCAGGCAGAGGCAAACATGAAGCTGAAGGCTGCTACTCGTCACATTGACGACGCAATGGGCCAGGCACGTGCACGTGACACCAAGCGATCTGTCTCGACAACAGTTGAAGATCGTGCTGTTAAGCGTCGAGGAACGCTTCAAAAACTGTGGGCTCCAACTCAACGTGAGATCGGCATCTACATTGCGCATTGGTTGATCAGTGCTGGGATGGCATACAACACCGTCGTCACTGAAGATTTCAAGGTTCTGATCCAGCGACTGACCGGCGATTCCGACGCAACGATCCTCGCGG
This sequence comes from Phytophthora rubi, assembly GCA_000687305.2. Lineage (NCBI taxonomy): Eukaryota > Oomycota > Peronosporomycetes > Peronosporales > Peronosporaceae > Phytophthora > Phytophthora rubi. The sequence goes on from KZ985635.1 coordinate 28,184, forward strand.
CCTCGACATTCCGAGATCTACTGGAGGCCGTTTTCGTCAAGTTCTGTAAGCTGGTGGGAGGCCTGTTGCAACAGGAGTTCAAGGCTGCGCATGGCCCCTTTCTGAACCTTCACCACGTCGGGTGGAGTACGGGGAATGGACGAGTGAGTGTGCTGGGAACCTCGGCGTCGTTCATTGACACGACATGGAATTTTTGCGAGATTGCGCTCCTTCTCACGGTTGGTAACCCATCGCATCTTTCCGCTGATGTGCAGAAGATGATCTGCTCGCGTGTGCGTGATCTGTACGGAATTGATATCACTGCAATGAGTCAATTCACCGTATCGGATACCGCATCCAGTGCTAGAAAAGTATCAACGCTTTTTGAGGACTCAATTGCTACCGACTGCACGATGCACGTGTTGAATTTGTGCTTGCAGTACGCGATGGGCATGAGGGAGAACAAGGAGACCGTGGAAGTGTATGATCCAGTAACAAACACTCGCACGCGCCAGAAACGTTTTTGCACGGTTGGAGGCGCCTTCGAAGAGGGCCGGGACTTGGTCAAGCGCGTGCGCGCATTGAACAACTATTTCTCCACGCAACAGCGCTGCAAGCGCTTAGAAGACGTCCAAGAGTTCTACTGTCTGCCAAATGTGGGACCTACGCTCGACTGCGATACTCGCGTCGCGTTTACTGTGAAACTTTTCCAGAGAACGATTCTGAACTACTCGGCATTCCGTTGTTACTTTCAGAAGCGCGAGAAAGGCGATGATGCGACTGTATTCGAGTGCTTGACTCTCGCCGACTGGCAGTTGATGATCGAGATGGAAGCCATCGTTGGGACCATCGCCGACCTCGCTCGGATTGAAGTGCAGCGGAACAACCTTCTGGCGTCCGAGCTCATTGTACTGTTGAAGTTTGCAGAGGACCGCCTATATAGCAACATCTACTCGGTATGAGATCTCGACGCACCTAGGACGACGACGACGACGGTAGATTCGTTTCCACGATACAAGGTTACAAGTGAGGACTTCAGCTACCTCGCACGCATTTGCCTGGCTCGCATGAAAGGGCAACTGGAGAAGCGAATTGCGATGGCTACAGCTGAGACCGTTTTGATTCTCATGCTCGACCCTAGGACGAAGTTCTCGGTTGAATCATTGATCTCACCTTCGAAGCTGCGTGGGGAAGAAGGTCGTGAGAGTGGACAGGAAAACGACGACTACCAAGCGATCTCGGAGGCCATTGCAGCTGGCAGAAAAATGCTGGCCGATGCGCACCTCAATGGCCACACTGACCAGGCTGATGCCGACGACACGGCAGCTATCGCATCACCGAATTTTGATCTCGTTCCATCTACTGATGATGAAAAGATGATTTGTGGTGCTCCGTTCCAGTCGACGGCAGCGGCCACCCCATTAGCATCACTGAACGAAGAAGCGGACAAGATATTGGAAGAGTGGTACCAGTTTACGGTGGACTGGGTCGCTACTGCGGTACTTCAATCAACGGACACTGCGAAGTCAAGCGATGACTTCACCCCGTTGCTGCTGGTACGCCGCAACGGCGTCGTTTGCTGGCGAGTTGAAGCTGTTTGCGAACACGTCGACATTCTTCGCTGGTTTCGTGAGGTTGGCAGCGCCCGCTTCCCGTCTATTGCAGCGCTCGCTCGCATTTGGCTGGGGAGAGCTCCCTCGAACGCGTTCCAGGAGCGAGTGTTTTCGACCGGCGGAATTGTGATGAGCAATTTGAGCACCCGGACGGACAATCGCCGCGCGGAGATGCAAGTCCTGTTGAAGCAAAACTGGAAGGAGTTCCGGCGCATGGAGGCTAACAATGAAGGTGGCGTGGAGCTTGAATGAAGGTGGCGTGAAGCTTCAACTTTAGGTGGTCGACATCGATCTCGATGGTCGGCATTTGGTGGTCGTAGTAATATCTTGCTACTATAGTAATATCGCTCTATTAGGCTTGAAGGTGACGGATGGACTAGTAGCTGACTATTAGTCTTCATCGCGCTAAGAGCGTTGTCCGTTTAGAAAATTGATCGATTTTTTTCGCTTATTTTTTTCTCTGAAGTAGTACTAAGAAAAAAGAGGTGTCGAGAACGCCTCATTATAATACGGCAAAAAGAAACTGGTGCGGCACCTCTTTCTTTTGAGCGGCACCGGATTATTTTGCGGAAGGAGAAATCGCGCGCAAAGATGGAGGAAGACACCAACATGGAGGCC
>KZ985635.1:31487-60744 GCA_000687305.2 Phytophthora rubi
CAAGCTCAAGCCGGTGGCTCAGAAGCTGGGGATCTCGCTGGCGGAGCTGGCTCTGGCCTGGTGTGTCAGCAACGAAAACGTGTCGACCGTCATGATCGGCGCCAAGACGCCGGCGCAGCTCGAGCAGAACTTAAAGGCGTTGGAGGCTGTGGAGAAGATCACTCCGGAGGTGAAGGCGGAGATCGACGCTCTGGTTCCGTTCGTGCCGGAACTGTCGCGTCGATGGCCTCTTCCGCATATTGCGCATGCGACGCGCTGAGTGCAACATATACAACCTACATAAAAGACTAATATGAAAGAAGATAGGTTTTAGCGGAATAAATTGGCGGGCCGCTTTTTCTACTTGGACTTGGGGACAATTTTTTGGACCCTCAGTTTTTCTGAGCGGAAATAAATTGGCGGGGGAAAATCGATCATTTTTCTAAACGGACAGACTATCAATCCCTGGCTACAGTACATCTTGTGTCTGATGGCTAAGAAGAAGAGCAAGAAGACGGGCAGTGCTGCGCAGCAGAAGGAGGCGGGGGATGCGGGGGAGAGTAGGACGAAGAGCGTTGCAAGGTTGTTCACTGCAATGCAGGAGAAAGGGGCGGTCTGGTATGGCCGCGAACGCGAGGGCATCGCGCTGATCGAGGGGTTCCAGTCGGCGCTGCTGGCGGTTCGAGACGCTCAAGCAGCAGCATCAGTCGCTGCTGGCAGAGACGCTGCAGACAATAGAAACGACGAGGTGGTGCTGGCCGGACTGGCTGGCAATGCGGCGATGGACCCGTGGCTGGCCGAGGATCTGTACCAGCAGGTGCAGGAGCTGGCGAGCGGCTTCGAGGAGCTCCTGGAGCACATGTACGCGCTGCAGGAGCAGGCGAGGGAGATCGGTACGTTGAGGGTGGATGGAGGTGGGGCTTGAGCTGGAGAGCTGATGTAGTTGCATTGTGGTGCTGGTAGTGCTGGCCGCTGGAGATGACGAAGAGCAGCAGGTCGAAGCTACGGAGCTGAGACCGGTCGAGTACCTTGAGATGATGAGTCAGGAGCTGGCGACGTTTGAAGCGGAGTACCAGCACATTGTACGTTCGTTGCAGCCTGGTGCGTTGGTGCAGTTGTCGCTCAGTTCTTGACGGTTTTGCTGGTCTGCTGCTGCCTGCAGGAAGCGCTGCTGCAGCTCATTTCGTTCGAGACCTCCACGGACGAGCTGCGTACGCTGGTGATATCCTGGAGTACGTCGCCTTTCCTGGATCCAGCTCAATCCCGCAGCTTCGTTCAGGTTCGTCAATCGCGATTTCCGGCATGATTCCACTCACCCGTCGTCTCACTCTCAACTTTTCTTCTAGCAGCGCCACCAGGTATCCCAGCAGCTACACGCATAGCCCCCTCTCGTCAGCACAAACGACTCAAAAGACACACAAACACGCTTGTCCACAGATACAATATAGACCATATTTCCCGCGCTCTTAGCTGCAAACAGTGCGTCTCTTCCATCCACCGTCTTCAGTCACTGAAGCTACTTGGTCGCCACGAACTGCGCGCACAGGTCGTTCACGTCCTCCAGGTTCAAACTCGACACAAAGTCCATCTGAGCCTGCAACAACAACAACAACAGCAATAATGACAATCAGCCAACAGCTCTGTAGCTTTAACAGTCGATCGGGTCGGGACCTTCTCGAGCTGTCGCTGGATCTTGGCCGCCTCGTGCGACGAGAAGTATGGCGAGAGGAACTTCTCCATCGCGTCCTCCATTGAGTCCGTGGGCTTGATGTCACTCTCCTGGCCCGTGGGGATGAAGATGCCTGAGCTCGCGGACTGCGTGGCTGGCTCGTCGTCATACTAAATGATGCGACAGCACCGGGATATGTTAGCGAGTGTATTGTGAGGGGGTGTAGTGGGCAGCTAGGACGCAGCGGTTGCAGCGCTTAATGGGAGAGGTTGGAGCTGAGACGGAGACGCACCATGTCGTTCCATTGCACGCGGCAGTGCGTCTTCTTGCGCACCACCGGGTAGCGGTCCAGCAGCAGCATGAACTCGCCCGCGTCCATCGTGTCGAATTGACAATGTCGATTTGATTTTGACAAGAAGCAAGACCCTTAAGTGCGTTAAGTTCGAACTAACGTTAAGTTCGAATAGGCACCCCCAAGATTAATTGGGTAACCTGGATGTTTTAGTGGGGGAATGGGGGGGGATTCCCCGTTTGTGTCGCTAAGTTCGAATCGGTTACCCAAAACCACCGAGACGATATTTTGATTTTCAAACAAACTGTGAAAATGTGAAAACTATTTGCCGCCCCCGCACTATGATCAATTTCTCTAACCAACGCCAACTGCAGGCGTGCACAAGTTTTCCGGATAAATGAATGACATGGCATGGACACTAAGTATAAGCATTCTATAGGGGGATTTCTCTAGTATCATATTGAGGCTTAGGCTCAAAATGAAGGGCCGCAAGAGGCAGGCCTTCCGAATAAAAGATTGTATTGCAAATATACGGAAATATTAGTACGGAATAATTTATTTTGCGGCCCAGCCAGAAAAAGTGGAATAACTTACGACCCCACTTTTTACAATATATGTTTACAGATATAAACAGTGTTTTTACGTGATTACAGTTTTTGTAGTGAGCGCGACGTTGTGTGATATTGATCTCTACTTTGGTTTCTGAGCTTCATTTAGCGCCTTGCGCGCGCGCAAGAAGCAGCGCGTTGCTGTCCAAGTCTACCATGGTGTCCCCTACCTCGAATACCGTCGAGCGGCTTTTTAGCAAGGCACGTCATAATATGACGAATATTATTCTCTCGCTTCACCGCCACCGCATCCCCCCATTCGTTTGGAGATGATGTTGTTTCTCAAGGTGAGCAGGCGCTTCTGGGGGGCAACTGCGACGGTCTCGAAGGCTGTCAACGCGTAATTTGACAGGTTTGCACTAACTACAATTAGAGGTTGCCATCTTGTACGGGACTTAAAATTGCTGCAATATACTGAATAATTCTTTTTTGCATTTCATGGCGATCCGCGGAATAATTTATTCTGCCGGTGCCCCAAAATGTTACTGCAACGTCATTTTCGGAAGGCCTGGCAAGAGGGGTGTGAGCTAATTGATCTCGCGTGCAGCCTTCACAACTTCGACCATTTCTGGACGTCCGGCAAGCAGAAGTTCCGCATCGTCGTAGGAAACCTACGTGGTAAATAAATCGTCGAGCAATAATCGCACATTTCGATGAGTTCCTCACTCATACGCAAAAAAAAACATTTTCCGCAGTACCCAAATGCGATAGCGCACGCTCTCAGCCCACTGGTCATACACCATCGCTGCGTGCATCTTGAAAGGATAGTAGATGTGACTGTCGCCATCCTTGTTAATGAATCGCAGTGGGTCCAACGGCGCCAGAATGTGTCCATTAACCTGCAGAACAACCGGTTAGTTAGTAGAAGTACCGGAGCAACCGATGAAAAAAATGACAATGATATGAACGCACCCCTCCCTCTTCAATGAGCTCACGCCACGCAGCCGCCTCAATGTCCTCGCCTGCGTCCCAGCCTCCCTTAGGCAACAGCCAGTCTTTCTTCTTCGGGTTTGAGCTCGAAATGAGAAGAACGTCGCCACCACCTTCCTCGGGGGACCTCGAGGCCACAATGCACGACAACAAACGACTTCCGTCCTCGGCGTAGAGTTGGTTCGCGCGACCCGTGCTGGATTCTAGCACAGGAGCGACTTTCATGCCAGGGAACGGGTCCATTTCCCTGTACATTATTCCAGCTTCCTTGTTATACGTTGCGATGTCCGTCTTCCTCATTTTTTCAACCATCACCAACTGATGCAGTGTCTCCTCGCGCAGGCCTCCCGGGTACTTCTTGGCGACGGCTCTCAGTTGTTTCGCAATCCTTTCCGCGTTCCTGTTCCCTCTCGCTAGTGCCGCAGTATTGGCGCCCCCTGAAAACCCCAGGTGCGCAAAGTCTTCAACCAAGCCATCGAAATTATAGCTGGGGCCAGATCTCTCTTCACGTGTGGAGTCGGGAGCAGCAGCGTCCGTTTCATCAAAATGACGCAGGGATCGCTTGGTCTGCTGCTCAGCAGCCAGGGCACGAGAGACGACAGCAATGTCCGAATCGGACCTCGTAAGGCCAGTCATACCCGAGGTAGCAGCTTCGCCGTTTGAGACGAGGGCAAACACGGTCAGCAGTGACGAGACACGCATAGTTGGTCGCGGAGATCGAAGGTCGTTGAAAGGTTGTTGGCAAATTGCGAAGTGAGATTGCAATCGCCTTCGTTGAAAACTTGCTGGCTGGGGGCCCCCGAGTCGTGAAAGTGGTCCACTTCCAGGTGGGCTTCACGATGTCGAGAGTCTCGTCAAGATTAAATGCAAGATTACTCGCTCTAGCATCAACAAGAAGCGCGATCAAGCTCTGGCCTACAGGCTCTCTCGAAAAAAAAACGAACAGTTGCAGGAGACTGTATCCTCGCAGAAATTTACATGTTCTACGTGTCCCATTCCATTTCAACTGATCGATGCGTGAAATAAAGTTGTCGTTTTGGTTATGGTTGATATGTATAGATACTCAGATACTCTAAACGTTTTGGGTTTACTTCCCTACGAGCGATAGCATATTCGCCGCACTATTGATACATCATGTCATGTTGATGCGAGTTCAGTTCCAGCTGGGCGTATTTGACGTAGCCTTCTGTATTTCACTAACGAAATACTGACAAAATAAGTCGCTGCGGTGCAACGAACGTGCCCCACGCCGGCACCGCAGATGGCAGCGTTTACTCTATGGATAGTAATCAAGAAGAGCAAGGATTTATTTACATACGATTTCAAGATAAAGTACGAGTATGTGACCAGTTGTGACGTCACATACTGCGTAATTTAAGCTGGCATTCCATTGTGTACTGCCACACAATGCGTAATTGGATTCCATTGTGTACGACCACACAGTTTTGCTCGGCTACATGTACTGTACCCCTGCAGGCTGCAGGCATGCAGTGCAGCTCCACTGCATGCAGTGCAGCTCCACTGCATGCAAGAGATCAAACCGACTGCCACGGAGACCTCCATTTACCACACGCGCATGTCGTGCATCACTCAGACCAACGCCGCTGGCAAGCAGCTTGTGCGTATTAACCGCTTCAGCTGCTCGGCCATCTGCCCGCAGGATTCTCAACACGGCTTGGTCATCGCCGACTCGGTACTCGATCACGGCCTCGTCCGTGGGCTCGGTCGAGTCCAACTCGACCTCGATGTCTTCGAGCAGCGGCAGCCGCGCGTCTGGCCAGCGCGGCGTTGGCTGTGTCCCGCTTCGTGCAGTGACAGCACTGCAGTCATGCACTGTACAAGCAAATGCTGTTTCAATAGCGGCAGGGAAGAGGACAAGAGTTGAAAGAGCAAGTCGCTATCATGTTGATACGTGCATTAATACATCTAAAAACTGCATGATAGCTAGAGCATTAGCTACGAAAAAACACTTAGCGCAGACCAAAGCGATCACGACACGTGGAGCTCGTTCAGCTGGCGCGCTGAACATGCAGCGCGTGCACCGGTCCTTGGTGCCCTCATGCTCCGTCGCCTGTGCCGATGTGACACGACACAGCCCGCCTCGCCTCCTCCGAGTCTGGAGAGGGCAGTACTCCGCGTCTGGAGAGCGCGTCTTGAGAGGACACGTGCGCGCCGGTGCCTGTCGTCGAGCTCGCTTTTTGCCGAATGAGGCCATTCAACCAGATATAAGTTTTTACACCATCGTATTAGTTTTCACAAGGGAAAATAAATATTTTCGCTCTGACCGTCGATAAATTACAGTCACAACTGGTCACATACTCGTACTTTCTCTTGAAATAGTATGTGACAACAGACACTCCGATTTATTTTGGCACGGGAATTCGATAGTGGCTGCTTGCACCGGGTGATAAGTGAACAAAGCTGCTGGACAGGAGCCCCATCCGGGATGGTACGGGAATAGCCCGCACATTATGACCGCCACTCTCGCATGCCAAGCCTCCACCAGTCCTCATTAAATGAGGACTGGTCCTTTTCGCAAATTTTGCGAAAAGGACGAGAAGGAAGGAAGTGCTGGCGGAAACGTGCGCAGGACCAACGGAGGCTCGCGGTTGCGAGGCGCGTAGCCACAGCAAACCCGCGCGGGGTGCCCGCGAAGCAGGGCCGCGCGATATTTGCGGAGGCGGGCCCAGCGCCGAGTATTCCAGCGAGCCGAGCACTGCGCTCACCAGTAGGTTCTATCTTTATAGCCCGAGCGAAGCGAGGCGCGGGGGCGCCGAAGGGGCGCCCAGCCGCGCTGCGCTTGGCTGGTAACGTTTTAGATATTGTACGTTTGTTTAGATTAAGGTTGAAACTTGGTAATGCAAAATGAAAACTTAGTTGGCCTACGCAGGTTTCTTTATTTGACAAATGTAACAATGATTTCTACGCTTAAGTTGGGGCGAGTTGCAAGGTTACAACTTGTGACCAGTAACGTCTAAGGATACGTCCTAGATATCACCACGCTGTACTGTTCACATGTAATACCAACCCAATTCTGTTGCGTACATGTGAGCTCGGGGCACAGAGCTCGGAGTTCCATGCGCGTCTAAAGCAGCTCCCAAGACATGTACCTTGACATTGACTTGTACAGTATTCTGTACTTGTACTATCTACTGCACCGACAGCCCAGTCTTTTTCCATGCACCGGGTCGCACGGTTCCAGTCGGTGCACCACGCTGCACCGGGCTAGTCTGACCCGGTGCAAGTATCCCCTGTCCGGGAATTCGACAGAAATAGTATAGATTCAATCTTAAGTGACAAGAGCAGTAGTTTCCGTGTTCGCAGTTCGAAGAACTTGCCCAGGAGTTGGCTTTGTTTGTTTGCATTTGGCACATTCTGGCAACATTCAGCTTGGCAACATTCTGGCAACATACAGCCTGATGTTGCAGGACTGATTTTCTGTGGTACATACCGCATTGACGCTAGGATTATTATCGCGTGAGTGCATTATCACCAAGCGAGCATTACAGGACATGGATGCTACCTGTGTCTACCTGTGTCGTGCGCCCTCCGCTTCATACACGGGGCAGATGGTGCGGCTGCGAAGCAGGCGCACCAAGTGCTGCTGTCGGTTGATGTCTCGGCCCCCGCGAAGTCCTACGGTTCCTTCAAATGATGCATGGGATGCACAACGTGGGTCTCGCTCGGACTGCCGTGCGACTCCGAGGCGCAGCAGTATGCTGAAACCTGTACACTGTTGCGACTAACGGGCTGCGTCTGCCATCAGACTCGTTGGTGGAGTCCTGGTCGACTTTGAACGGGTCGTTCAGCCAGAAAAAAGTCATAAAATTCCCAACGATGCGAACTCTGCGCGGCCCAGCAGCGGTAGCAAGCCAACGCAATCGAGGAGCCGTGCGATGAATCAGCATCGGCTTCAAACGACGACCTTGTTGATGATGAGTCATACCTTCACCAAAACACCAAAGTCTCGGAAGCCAAAGCCGAGGATGAGATTTTACGTCCGCTGCCAACGTCACAAGCAAGGCTGCGCAAACTGGCTGGGCTCAAGCTCGAGCGGCAGTAGTCGCCGCAGTCCTTGCAATGCTTGTGCTCGCATAATGGTGATGCCAGTCCAGTAAATACAAAAAAATATTGTTGCATTAAAACGTATATTTACATCGTGCTTTCGCGTCCGGGTCCCACAATCAGTACAAGTATAGCCACCGTCTGAAGTATAGCCACCGTCTGTATCTTTTGTCACCAAACATAGTACACATATCGACGGAAGATATGGCCTACTACAAATCCTCTAAAATCCGACTCTCGAGCAAAAAAACTGAACGTCATGGTTTCTGTTCATAGTAAATTTAGCCAGTCACAATGCTTTCAAAGCCAAAGATAGCAAATTGCTGATTCGTTTTATCCAATCATAAGTGTAGCCGAATTTAATGCCCGTGCTTGCACCAAAATGTTTTGATTCTGTCCGCAGGCCATATCTTCCGTCGATATGTGTATAGAAAGGTTCCGGTGGGACAGAAATAGTATAGAGCACTTAGAAACTCGAGCACAGGTATTTATAATAGGAAGTGGATAAAGTCAGATCTAATAGGAAGTGGATAAAGTCACAAAGCGAGCGCGGCGTAATTTAAAAATAAAATACCAACGACGAATAAATTCCCTACTTTTGAGGCAGCTTAAAAATAGAGAAACACCCCATCTCCCCCCTTTCCCCCCTCCCAGCCTTTTCTGAGCCTTTCATTTCGAAATCACCCGGATCACGAACAAGGCCAATGTCGCGTGTCGGGTTCGGGCACAGAGGCTGCGAATGAGCCAGCGGATACGGACGCTCTCGAAGCCCTCGCCGCTGCTGCTACTTCTGTATGCGCACCTCGGGTGGAGCAGCGCTACATGCTTGCAGCTTTGACCTAGTATCAAGAAGCTACCCTGTCAAGTCTTCCGGAAACGATCGTCTACTAGTGTCGCTGCGCGGAATGCTGAGCTGGAAAGGCAGGGTACATTGGCAGCTACAACGGCTATCCCGCTTGCTTTTGAAAAGTACTAACGTAGGCTCTGCTGCCCGAATCATCGGAGTATTTGAGACGTAAACGGGTAAGGTCCTTCACGATGACTTGCCAGTATGGTAGAGTATCTGAGTATCTGAACCGTTTCTATTTGCTTTATGTAGGACGTGCAATGTGCACAGGAATGTGCGCCGAGGATCAACTACCGATGTGGCTAGGTTGGAGGTCATTCGTCGCGAATCGTGATTTGTCGAAAACACAGCGTGTATCTACCTGGGCGAGAACAAACTGGCTCATTTTATCATCTCCAGAAAAATCAACGACGCACGCTACAAGCTCTCCAGCTATATTATTCACGACGTTTTCGAACACGTACGTGCTTCAGTTGGGATTGCTCTCCTGTGTCTAACTGTAGTCTAACGCTGTGTGGCTTTGGTGTGGCATTATTGTGGCTGTGTGACTTTATTGTGACTGTGTGACTTTGTTGGGAGGTGGTCTTATATAGGCGCAGGACTGGCATTCCGCTCATACGTCGTTCCAGCTATGCAATGCCGGGAAAATGACTTCGGAGGGATTTCACTGCTGCTGGATGACTTCTTGGTGCGCCCATTATTGTGTGAGTTTCACATCCTGTAGTATTTTTGAGCCGAGGTGATGAAGCAAGAATACGGATCGTGATAAGGTGGAAGATGCCGTACACGTTATGTTAACTTACTTTATTTTCGAATTTAAATGTAATGGGGTCTGTCTGTCTAACGGTAACGAATCTGCTTCTTCCAGATAGTTCAAAATCACTGAATCTATATTGGAGACAGACACATCGTTATGCAAGCTGAAACGTGTCCGACAAGGATATCAGAGGAGTAGTCTTGCCAACTTCCCCGTCACAATGTCTTCAACTATACATCGGGACGCAGTATTTGATGAAAGCGCTGCTTGTATAGGGAAACTATAGTACCTACCACTAATACTAGCTGCGGTTGATCATTCCTAACATAGCGATGCTTCACTCAAAGTTTGAAATAGCCGGTGTTATGCAAGGCTATGCTGATATCTAAGTGTTGCTCTGGTTCTGTCAGAACTACCAAGACTGAGATGATGATGCCTTTTAAGGTTCACGCGGCGGTCCCTTCCTCATGACACGCGCGTTTTTGCCGAACTTGAAGCTGGCGGTCTCCAAGAACGGCTCGGCTACAGTTGGCCAGGCCACTTCGTCCATGGGGCCCATCGCGTACAACGGCTCAGAAGGCATATACCGCTATCGCGCTCCGGCGAAAAGGCTCAATATGGTGAATTCTTACCGGAGTCAAATGCACAAGTCACGCGCACACAGAGTCACGCGCACACACATTCGAGCAACAACACAGTTTGTTGTTGCTCGAATATGCGTTTGTACGACATTTGGACGGGATTGTCGTATGCGCAATCAGAGCTCCCCCGGGTAAGATGTCTAAATTTGATGAAATTTATGAAAACAGCCAGCGTAACTTACGCCTGGTTTGTGTCAATTGTGCCTTTTGTGTCTTTGTCAATTGATGCCACTGGGTTGGTGACTGACTCAGTGCCTAGAATACGCACTTAGGTACGAAGGCACAAACCGGCTGTGTGACTCTAACATCGATCTTTATAATACGCACATAGGGTCTCAGGAGCGAGGAACGACCCGCAGTGAGGATGGAGGAGAAGGCAGTTTAGCCACCGATGAGCTGCTTAAGTCAATCTACAACATCAGAGCGTATTGCTATGACGAACTTCGTGTGGGTAACAAAATCTCGCTGTTAATATAATGCTCACCTTTCGCGCTTTTTTATAAGTCTCTCGAGGAACTCTACGCTGACGCTGTCGCCGAAGGAGGCAACCTCGTCATGTGGTACGACTTACAAGTTCAAGTCTCAGCAGGACCAACTGCACAAGGTCTCCACCTCGGCCTTCAAAGATCAACTGCACGCGACCACAACGCTCGCATCGACAATCAGGCCAAGACCGACACGCTCGTGCCTGACCTTGTCGCACAGGGTGCAAGAGGGCAAGCTGCTCGAGTACGAGTTCGCCTTCTTCTCGCAACGACCAGCGCGGCGTCTACAGGACCTACAGGATTTCAGTGAACATCGTTCACCTTCAGCTTTCTTAACCACGAGACCACGTTTGACGGCCTCGCGACGCCCAAGTCGCCAGCCGACCACGTGGGCCTGCAGTGGGCGGCAACACCGTATCCACCTACCCAAACGACGACGACGACGCGCTCTTCCTGTACACGCGGTCAAGCAGAACGCCACGCTCCACCGCGGCTCTACAGGGCCAGCGATTTCGGGACGCCAAGGAAAAGCTCCTACGTATTCCGACGGCTCGCTCTTGCGTGACGTTCATGACGGACGGTAGCAACGAGTGTCTGGCCTGCGGTCAGCGTTTCGCTCACTTGAACAAAGGCAAGCTGGTGATCGTCAAGCGCTTCATAAACTGCTCGCTCTACCTCTAAAAAAGGTGTAAAAGGACGAGATATAATTGCCAATGCAAAGGGATGGTGCACCCACGGCTGTAGCACTGTCTTCGACACGGTGAGCATCTCGTTTGTATTTTACGTGCATGATGAATATTACCACCATGCTTGTCGGGCGTATTTATCCCTTACGGATCGGTTTCTCTTCCACCGCCGCGCGGTGGGGAACTCACCTTCTTACCGGGGTGTCTAGAGCCGCCATTGAGCTGGCACCCCACACGACGTTTCTATTCATGTTTCTATCTTGTGACGAAAGTGGGGGTCGAAGTGGAATATGTCGCCAAGAATAGTAGGTCGCCCTATACTGGTACTGACATATTCGCAGTTCGAAAAGCTGTGTTAAGCGGGTCCAGAAAAGTTTGGGTGACATCCTGCAACATTCGGTGCACCAAATTTTAAGTCGCACTACCGGAACATAACATCTCAAGTTGCTCCACCAGTACATAATATCTGAGGTTGCACCCACAAACACAATCAGCGGTTTGTCGATATTTTCTTCAACATGGAGAACCATCTTCTATGTTGCTTGTACAATATTATTTGACGCCCCATTGCTTTCGCTTCGGACGTCACTGAGACCGGTTGATGGATGAAGGAGGATAGCGTCACGCGCGCCGTGGCCTTCTCTCAGTACAGTGAACGGCATCAGGCTCGAGCATGAACAACCTATAGCGCGAGCTGGGCCGCCTGGCATGGAGGGACTTCGAGTGGTCGCACCTGGAACACGCATCCGAGCTACAACTCGGACGTGGGCAAACGCGTGAAGATGGGCCTCGAGCAGTACGCGCCCCAGGGCAGAGAAAACGTGATCATCATGTTCTCGGCCCACTCAGTGGCAGTGTTGATACGGTACATTAAAAATCTCAATAGTGCCAATTCATGCTTTAAAACAACTTCCAATGTGGACACGTTGCTGAACGCGTGGTGGTTCCTCCAGTATCGGAGGTCGTCCACAGCTTGGCAAATTTGATGAAGTCATTCATGTCCTCCACGAGGTGGCTGAAGTCTGCTCGCGCGTTTGCTGCCCCCGAATGCATTCAGGGCTCGTCTTTATGGGCACCACGCGGGCGTTCCCCGCTCTCAAGGCCGCGGCCAGCTGACGTAGTCGGCGTGAACATCCTCGAGGGGGATATGCCGAGCAGTCCCGGGACGTTCACGTCCGTGAGCTCCGCTTACGTCGCGCAGGACCGCGAAGTCCATAACTTCCTTGACTTGCCGCATCTGGGCATTTTAATGACCACACGCCGCCCCATGTTGTTCTCCACGGTGGTATACACTTTAACGAAGACACCTTCACCCGAGACGTCACCGCGGGCGCACCCATCGATCTATCACGCTGCACTTGACGTCCACCACCTCGGCAAATTGTCGCTCACGCACGGCACCTCCGTCGTGGCGCTTGACCTCACAGTGCACCGTCCACCGACTTCACACGCAGATAGTGTTCGCTAGTTCTACAGCGCGAGGTCCGTCCGCTGTATGCTGGATCACCGGTGGAAGATCAAGCTCACCTGAGGGATCCCAATGTTCTGCTGACCCTGGAACAAAGTGAGCTCGAGCTTCTTCGTCCTGCGGCCATTTGACGCGTGCCCTCACGAAAGCATGCGCACCTTGGAGTGCTCGTTCACGAGCGACGTGAACTACTGATGTACGTCAGGGCCTGCAGCTGGTGGTTGAGCGCCTGGTCCTTGGCTAGCGGCGCGCTGAAGTCCTTGATGAAGCACACCACGTCGTGGCCGCTCTTCTTGTCGGCCACATACTTGATTCCACATAATCCGGGCAGATATCCTTCCATGAGGCTTTTCGCATCCGCATGCGCGGGGTGCCAATGCACCAGCAGCACGCGCGTGGCCGAGTCTGAGATAAACTGGTCCAGTGATGGTCGTCTCGGACGCCTCCAGGTACGCCTTGAAGCCGTCCACTCTGAGCGCCCTCGACGAAGAGCGGCATGCACGTGGCCAGAAGTTAGCGCTGGAAGTCACCACAGGCAGCACATTGGCAACGGCGGGCGGCGCCATCACGTCCGCGCTGCGTCGTCCGCGAATCAGGGTTCTCAAATTAGGTTTTAGAATAAATGGGTTATGGGTATTTTGCACGACCCACCCACCCACAAAAATTTCAACATGGGTATTTTGGGTTATTCATAGATGCCTATCATTAGAGGAAGTACATGTACATGTGAACTCCGAATACATCCTCATTCCTTGTTTTGATGGACTCCTCCCTCTCCTGCTCTCTTTGCGGACGCACATTTGCGCACGCAGCGTCCGTACGCCGTCATATCGCTCGCCAAATTTGCCACACCATTCGATTTCGACAGCAGGTGGAGGCAGAGCGACGAACTCAGCGCAATGCTCGCCGTCGCGAAATGCGAAGGCTTCAGCTCGTCGCTGCAACATCGCCACCACCGCCTGTGGCACCAACCGCACCGGCAACAGCACCTGCACCTGTGAGCACATGCCCCATCTGCCATGAGGCAATTGCAAGTCCTATTCACTGCCGACAGTGCCGCCATCTGTTTTGCTACGAGTGCATTAACACTCATATCAATACTCGCGGAATTATGGCTACATGCCCAATATGCCGCATTCCCGTCTTCTCGGCTGCGTTCGCTGAGCTTCAAGCTCAATCTCAAGCTGAAGTGGAGGACATTATACGACAATTAAACAACTTCGGCCCTCATTTCGGCGAGGACACCGATTCGGAGCTATCCAGCGAAGCTGACGATAATACAAGCGATTACGAGGACTAATATAATGTACTCATTTTAATATACTATCAAACATGATGATATACTAGTTTTTGTAGTTTTAGAGACTAATGAAATATAGAACTCAGCAATCCTAATATGGCTTCACATGGCACGGTAAGTAACGAGTCGTAAGGTAACGAAACGTTCAGTGCGGGTTATTTTGGCTTACAGCCGCCTCGGTCGCTATTTTGGTTTACAGCCGCGGTCCCTATTTTGGCTAACAGCCGCCGCGATCCTCATTTTGGCTTCAAGCCGCCGCGGTCCTCATTTTGGCTTAACGCCGCTGCGGTCCTCATTTTGGCTAACAGCCGCTGTGGCCATCATTTTGGCCAATATGAACTTAAATTGTATTTTTGTTTTGACATTTTGCAACAACCCTTGTTGCAGTTAATATAATAGATATTTTAAACAAATGAATACAGCGTCATTTTAACCAGAGAAACTAAGAGATTCTATTTAGAACTATTACTGTCTAATAGCACTCAAACGCGCTATCCTGATTATTGTCCTCGTCTTCGGAGCTGAGCTCAGCAAGATTTTCAAAGTCGTCGAATGCTGGATCTCGTCGGTGTCCATGTTCTTTGCATTGAAAAAAATGAACACCAACTTCTCAACACTTCCTTCTTTGAGACGGTTGCGAACGGCGGAGTGGACAAACTTGTGAGTCGAAAAGTTCCGCTCAGCTGCCGCGCTGGAACACCCCGATGCGAAGACACGGGTAGCTACCTGCCGTAGCAGTGGAAACCCACGCAAGCCACCCCAGAATTCTTGAACAGTCACACGCCCATCCTTCACCAGTCGGAGCTCTCGAGTTGGTTTTTGAATGAATGCCTGGTATCGCAGAACCTCCGCCGATGCATCATCTTCAAGCTCGGGGCCGTGCCAATTTGCGGTGAACTCGACGACCTTCTCTCTCGTGTCATCGTCCATACCTTCACCTCCGTACCTCGGGTCTAGCAGGTAGGATACGCCATGGGCATCGCCATACACAAAGTCGAAGCGCTCGTTCAAAATCCCTGAGATAATGTCCAACTCTCCAATTGGCATCCTCATCTCGCGGTACTTCTGCGGGAGCTCAATGAACATCCGGTAGACGTCTGAGATGGGGCGAGAACTCCGCTCGAAAACCTTCTGTGCTGCAGATAGCACGCTTAGCAGTGCGATTGCCCTCTTCAGGCGCGGGACAAAGTCGGGGGCTGTTATCACGTCGTGTGCCATGCGTCTATTCGCCTTTTGCTCCTTCGACTTCGCCTTCAGAAACTCGCGCTGACTCACCAATGATAGTAAGATGCTTTCCGATTGAAGGACAGACGCAAAGCACTGCTCAATTGTGCCCCACCTTGTATCAGCAGGGAGAACGAGCGCACTCTTCTCTTCCAAACGTTGCAGGCGTCGAAGTTCAGCCCATAGGAGGTGATGCTTCTTGAAAAACTTCACCATCTTCCGGCAATCGCCCTCCAGATCTTTCAACCACTTCAACTTGGAGACCATGTCCTTCACGATCAGGTGGATCACGTGCACAATGCACCCATGGAAAAACATCTCCGGATACTCGCGCTGAAGTGTCGACCACATGAGTTGGTTCGCAGCAGTGTTGTCGGTGACGACAGCAACGATCGTCGTAAACTTCGCCGACTCGATCACTCTCTTCACATCAGCAGCCAAAAACAGCGCGTCGTGCGACGTGCTACCAGTGTAGACAGACTCCAGGAAATAGGTCTCCCCTTCACACTCCAGCACGTAGTTGATCACGCTCTTGCCGTTCACGACCGACCAGCCATCAGTGTAAAGCGTGCACTTCTTGCCAGTGATCTTGTGCACCATCTTCACCTTGAAGTCGCGGTAGCACATGTTCAGAAGCGTCGTCGACAGCTGATGGGCGGATGGGATGACCACTCCAGGGTGAAGCATCTGAAGTGCTTGCAGCAGGGAATGGTGAGTCGCCTTGTTGAACGCCATGCCGGTGGAGTAAAACCACAGCGCGAACTGCTTCTGGGAAGCAGTCACCTGAGCAGCCGTAAGTACCGTGGGAAAGCACGAAGCAATCGACTTGGTCTTGAGCAACACACTGCATTTTGGCCAATCAAAATAGTTGTGGTCCCTAATTGTAAATGTCGTTATTTTGCAGTATGACTTGAACCCAAAAATGTATGTTTTGACCCAAGAATATATATTGACATTCCGAGTGAGTCGGCGAATTAATCCCCCGGTGTGAGCTATCCTCTCAACGCCGACTTATTTAAACTTTGGTCTTAAGGGGCTCGATAGGACCGAAACAGAGATAGCGAGTTGGGGGTTGGAGCTCCATCGTGTTTCCTGCATTATCTGGGTCACGGCTGGAGCGACACCACGGCCATGTCGGCCATGACGTGTTGGCCATGGCATCGTTCAAGCCGTACACGAGCATGACCACGACGACCCCCCCTTCTAGCTATGCCTGGAACTGCGAATCCCCCGGCCCCTTAAGGGCCGAGTACCCAATTATTTTCGCTGTCGGTGAACTGTGTTCACGATCCGATTATACAGTCAGCATCTCCCACGCGGGGGCTAATACCCTTACTGAGCCATTGAATTGACACCGCCTGAGCCACGGTCTCGCAGAGAACGGGAGCGTGACATCATGGGAGCTACCAGTGTTAACTGGCCCGCCGTCCACCGTTGACAACAGGATAGGGACAGTGAGGAGGGAGCGATTATCGGCGACCGCAACCCCGGTCGGTCTTTAGGCTGCTCCCCGCAAGCGTTCCGGTTTACATGTAACATACAGTGGACTCGGAGCGACGGCACAAGTGCGCAAGCAGGGCTCCGTGTCCCTCGGCACGACGACAGCGCGCATACTGACACCGAAGCCCCCACGGTTTCTCTCCGTGGTCCTCACCACCCTACTGCTTGACCATGCGCATACGCAGACTCCGAACAGCGTACCTCGTGTAGTGCAGGCGTACCTCCAGTCCGTAGGTAGCAGCAACACCCAAGTCCGACGCCAAGTAGCTCAGATTAGCTCGTCGTTAATGCTTGCATCGCACTAAATCCAGAACTGAGGGCCAGGCTTGCGAGACCGCAAGGCTGCACCCTCCTACCCTACCAATCAGCGCTTACCTGCTAGCCGCGGTGTCCTTTCAACCTACTCTGCTCTTGCTCTCTCAGCCGCTCATGCCTTCATTCTCGTCGCATCGCCATCGAGGTATACAGGTCCCTTGTCCGTCCTGGCACGTCGTCTCCCCTCGCGATCTTTTGCGCCACCGCTTCAACGCCGTCCTCGGCATCTCTTCTAGATTCCTTGCGCGTGTGGCACCAGTCTGCTGGCTCGCACCCGCCACCAGCTGACTGTTCCGTCACTGCTTCGTCACCGCCCTCTTCGTCGTCGATGACGCCGTCAACTCAGCCCTCATGCGTCCATCGTCCAGCTGGTCTTGGCCACAGTGCTCGACCACGAGAAATTACGTACTTCTACACGCCATCCCCGGCTGCGAGATCGTCCTCGATCTTGCCACCGTCTAGCAGCCTTCGAACTGCTGTGCGCTGAGCCAGCGTTTACCCATCGGCCCTCCGCGTCGTGTGCTGTAGTCAACTGGATGTTCCAATACGTAGCGGCCGGCGCGATTGCGAACGCGTCACCTGGCACGTTCCACAATGTAGCCCGCCGAGGCGACCTGCAGCAACTCCAGCAATGGGGCTGGCTGCCTTTGTCGACCTCGCGCTTGGAGCAATTCGACCGCTCCTGCTGTGCTTGCACTCGCATCGTCACGTCCTGCCGCAACGCCGTCAGCTGATAGTCCGCTACGTCGCATTGCTGGAGCCGGTTCATGCCCCGTCTATTGTTGTCTGCTGGCGCCATGTCCTGCTTTGGTTCTGTCGTTCCCCTTACTTCCAGGTGTTTCGGCATGCCCACCGCCGTGTAGCCCACGACCGTCGTCTGGACCCATTTCTTCGACTGCTGGGGCTTTCTGCTCGTTACGTGCAGCTTGGCGCCTAGCAAGCCGTGCTTCACGCGCGGTGTCGACTTCCTGTCGTTTCTGGAGCTCCTGCTTCTCGCCGTTGTTAACATCACTTCCTGGTCGTGGGTTCCTCTTCCTTTGCTTGCTGCCCCCTGTCGCTTGTCGCTGTGTGACTGGACCAACCGACAAATTTTCACCCACGTTACTACCCGACGTGACTATTATCGGATTCATCGGTTCCGGCGTGGCGTTGGCTGCTGTAACCGCGGGTTGTTGAGCAGACCCAGCGACGCGTGCTGGCTGGTCACTGGCTTCACCATCTTGTCCGATATCGACTTCACCGACCCGTTCGAGTGTTGCTGCGTCTTCGGTTCTTCCGACGGCTCCGGGTTCTGGCCCAGCTGCATGCGCCGGAACCGCAACTCCTCGTCGCCCTCGTCCGACCTCTGCGCTATGATCTTCCTCTCTTAGCGGGGCTACACTCTCCGGTCGTTCGTTCTCGGGCGACACATTCTCCGCTTCGTCGTCTTCCTTCGCCAGCTCAGCGAGGATCCGCTCAGCGATCGCACCCAACGAGTCACTGGGGCAGCTACTCGCTACTAAGAAACTGCTGTGCGTCACCAAGTGTCCGCCTGTGTCGTCCCGCACGACTTCCACGTTGTCGAACCCCGCGTCCTGCACAACTTTCGCTGGGCCCACCCACTGGTGGGCAAGCTTTGTGATCCCCTTGCCTCTTTGCACCACCGCCAGTGTCGGTGCCATGAATAGATGTGGCTCTACTCGCCGATCCGGCAGGAACAGGCCCTCGGTGCCATCCGGGGCTGACACTGCCAGATTCACATTGTGGCGCGTCCCAGTACGTACGCGTGCGCGACGCACGAGCCGCGCTCGTGCTGTTCGATCACCGTGTGTTTACTGCACTGGAACGGCACCACCTTCTTTAGGCCGTCTTCGTACCACTACATCTCACCGGAGACGAAATCAATCCTCACGCCCTTCTTTAGCATCCACTCCTCACCCACTAGGAACTCGGCAGAGTTGCCCTCGATGATCAATGCCTCCACGATCATTGTTTGGACATTCTGCGTGCGGAACTGAAATCTCCAGACGCCTAACACACGTGCAACTGCCCCCGTGAATCCTTCCACATAATCAACGGGCGGCAATACTGCTTGCCGCTCACCGTACGCCTGTCATGCTTCCCCAGCGACACAGTATTGGGCACCCGTGTCCAGTTTGATCTGCCTCTCTTCACCGCAGACCGTCACTCTTGCGGTCGACCGCAAGAGTGACGGTCGACAAGGAATCCACTGTCGGCGCTTGCACAGCGCGCAGACGCGCAACTCGCATCGGGCGCTCGTCACTGTTGTCGTGCCTCACGAATGGTCGCGCATTCACACTTCCGCTGTGGTACATGTATTGCTTTACTCGACGTCTCCTTGCTCTGCCTTGCATTACGTCGGTCGCACTGGGGTGTGCGAATCCAATTGCCTCGGCCCGCGCACGACTCATCGACCTCGCTAGGTCTGTTCCATATCGCTGGCACACATCTCCGAACGCGAAGAACGCCTCTTCCGGATACTGCATCGTCGCCAGCACCGCCCGTAGTTCTCTCCGCTCTTTGGCCTTGGCCTTCCGCACGCGCTTTTCGTATCTACGTCTCGCCCTTGACCGCCCTATTGCTGTGGCTACTGCCGGTGTCGGTGTCCAATCGCCATGACCGCCAGCAACGCGAAGTGCAACAGCCACTCCTTGCCGTGATGTAACATGCTCCTGCACTCCATTGCCCGTACTCCTGGAATCCTTTCCGGTCGTGCGATCGCGCTGTTCTCGGCGCACACATCGTGCTTTGGTGTGTTCGTTACGCTTCTGCCGCTTGCGTTGCAGTCGCATCTCTTCGGCCGCCTTAACTTCGTCCAGTTTCTGCTTCCTAGCCTTGGCCAGCATCACCTCGACCGCAGCCCCATTTCTGCAAGCCAGCTCCGCCGACAACACTGTCTGGAGAGCGGCAGGCGTGACATCAGGATCGTCGGCGGTCACCTTCTCCACTTGGTCACTGTCGCTGTAGCGCTTTAGCTGACTGTTGGCCGAGCTGGGCGTTCACCAGCATGTTCCCTGTCGTCCGTACTAGCGTGTCCTACGAGGCATTATCCTTGTGCGTCGACGCGTGAAGCGTGTCGAGGACTGTGCGCACCTTGCTCGGCTCCTGTGCCTCAACGACCACGCACTGGTCCTTGCTGTCCGCCTCGTTCCCGTTGCACGTGGAACTGGTTGCGCTTGGGATCGTTTCACCGTGCATACATTCGAGCCCGGTGGCCTCTCCCTCGTCACCATGTTCGTCGGTATTGGCTAAAAGGTCACCAAGCGGGCCGCCACTCGTTTGTCGCTCACCGTTGTCGCGACGGTCCACATCAGTTGCTACTCCAACGTAACGAGATTCATCGTGCCCTCGTTGCCATCCGCCGACTCCGTGTACATTATAGGCAGCCCCCGCAGCGTGTTGTGCAGCGCCGTCCCCAGCGCCCACCCGTTCGTCCCTCTTCGTCGTTGCTTGGCGGATCGAGCTGTTGGAGGCTTGACGGACTGACCCCCTCGCCATCCCCAGCCGTAAACATCACCCGCCGTACTTCCTCACTCGTCTCGCGCTTCTTTCAATTCTGGTCACGACTCCATCTCTTCCCACTGCGCTTCTTGGCGTTGGACTTGCTCTGCCGCCAGACTCGACGCCGCTCGTCCTCGTGTTGCTTCCCCGGGTCAGGATCAGCGAGCTGTAAGGCCAGGGTCCTTACGCTCGCTGTCCGTTTCCCTGTTGCGTGCTTGTTCCTGACCCGTTCTGCGCGTACACCTCGCCTTCTTCACCTCGCAGTCACGGACGAAGTGTCCCTCCTTGTTGCAGTAGTGGCACTTGGTGCCCGGTCGCGGGACGAACGGTGCCTTTGGCGCCCTCTGCTGCAGACGTTCCCGGTGCCTTTGAAGCCGCCCCTCGCGCGTCTCGAACACCTCATCCAGTTGGTCACGCGGGCCGTACACACTCACATCATGCTGCCCCTCGACCTTGAACGCCTTGGCTCGATGCTTGTGACACGATGGGAATGCAGATTTTACGTGGAGCGTTGTGATTGGTGGAGTATATTATATTGATTGGTGTGGAGCCGTCGGACGCGGTGAACAGATATGGGACTTGGCGTTCGCACATCCAGCCGTGGATCGGGTTGGACACCCTAGACGTAATGAGTCTGGAAGGACCAACTGCCGGACGATGGGTCAAGCCTACGGGAGCGATCAAGAGCCCCGGTCGACATTAGACCGGAGGCCGCCCGTCTTGACATGGCTGGACGTGCCGAAGAACACCAAAGAACACCGAAGAACTCCGACGAACAATGGCCACCCTGGAAGGAAGGATCAAGGTATAATTAAGCCAAGTGATACCCGACCGACCAGGACGACCAACCAGGTTCCAGGAAGTTTCCATGGAACATTGAAGTACCACGCCTGTACCCACGACGCCACGGTGAGATCAAGCACGCCTAAGATGATGACGCCACCCCAAGGTATACTGAAAGTAAGTCAAAAGCTGAATGTGTGTCTATTGCAGGAAGATAGCCACAGAGATAAAAACCAAACAGAGTTCAATTTCCCCTATAACCCGCAAGTGCTCGGACAGATCGGCCGGACGAATATTCCCGGCGACCCCGATAAAGCGCCCAAAGGTACAAGGCCCTCTGGAGAAGGACAACCAGAGGTGTGGACTCCACCCCCAAAAACTCAAGTCCAAGTTAGGGTGAGTAGCGGATGTGAAGCCCGTGGTAAATCTACCCTATTTCATATTCCAATTGTAGTGTGCGCTTCGGCGAGTCCTACATTTCATATTCTCATATACATACTGGAAAGAGTGGAAGAAAGTCCCATCCAGGATTGTGATCGAAGGACATCTTGTGTGATAGGTAGTGAAACTGTATTGAACTGTTCCTCAGTACTTCTGAGGTGGTGCGCGTTTGTAAAAAGCTGACCGGGACTGACCAGTGTCCTGGAAGTGCAGCTAAGTTGACTGGTGTACGACCCACCGTTCAAGGGTCTAAGAATAAGAACGGCTGTATATTTGTGTGTATAGCTCTGTATTGATTTTGGTTATCTTGGCTGTTGGAGCTACGTCCAAGTAGGTGACGCTATGCTCTTCTCCAAAGACCGATATTGGTATACAAACAACTTACCCCCGCGGTGCATCTCCCGGTTCGAAGACAAACGGACCTAGAGGGATTACCACAAGGAGCACACGCTACCTGGACGTTTCACGTTCAGGTGTTCCGAGTGGAGGGCTTCCTTAACGGGAGCACCTTCCAGAATCCAGACTCCTTCCAAACTCCGGAGCACAAGCGCTATACACCTGGGTTGCTCAAAAGGCGTTCACCCGCCTCGCCACAGCTGGTGCGCGTGCCCGGATTCGAATCCAGGGATTTCACCGCGAAGTTGTTTGTATATTTTGTATTGGTTTACTACGAGGAAGCGTACTAACCCACTAAACAAGTTCTTATGGTTAAAAGCAAGAAGGGCATGCACGACACGAGTCGTGAGGAACGCGAGCGCGGAGAGGCGACGCGGAGTTCACGGCGCGCGGTGGGGCTGCCGCCCGAGGAGCATTCGAGTCTGGAGGAAGTTGTCCGGACGGCTCGGAAGGCGGGCGCTGCAAAGCGCAAGGCAGCCCGTGAGGAGAAGAAGCGGTCTCTGAGTCAAGACCAGCCGGCTGCAAAGCCACCCGTCCAAGACGACGCGCACCAAGTGTCGGCGGACGGTGAAGCTGGAAGCGAGTTGGGGACCGGTCAGGGTGAACCCGGTCCGGGTGAACCCGAGGTGGCGTCTGTAGGAGGCGCCGATGTGGATGAGTCCCGGGTGGAGGGTCGAGTTTCGGACTCCCCTCTGCCCGGCCAAGATGTGAACGTTCGAGCACCTGCTCAAGATGTGCTCCTGCCGACGGTCCTGGAGGATGTGTCTGGCGAAGACGCCGAAGCGTTGGCGCTTGTGGAAGAGAAGGCCCCGCTGAACCTACAACTCTCGACGGATGTTCAAGCGACTGCTGCTCCAAGTTCGCAGCGGTTGAGCGAAGATGTGGCCAAGACGTATGTGGCGAAGCAAGTTTCCCGGTGGGAACAAGTTCGGTCCGAACGAGTTCTCCCACCCTCGGTGCAGTATGTCTGGCCAGATTCTAGGCCGGACTCTCTGCCGTGGCTCACTGCTACGCTTGCAACGTCCAAGTACATGGCTGCTCGCGCGACTCTGGGTGATGACATCCAAGCGTGTGTGGTCGAGCTCAACCTGGATCGCCGTGACTTGGCTACAGCTCAAGACGTGGTCGCCGCCGAGATTCCAGTCGGCATCTTCTCACCCAGAGAGTGTGTCGCTGTTCTGCAGACGTTGCTCTTCGAGGCGGGATTCCACTTCGACAACTTGGTCCCAGTGTGGTTCAGGACGCGAGCGTCCAAGATCGCAGCGGACCTTGTACGAAGTCTGGTCGGAGACCTCCAACGTCTCCTTGCTGCTGAGTTGACAGAGTGGCGGACGCTATGCGTTGGAGCTACACTTAAGGTGACTCCAGCACTTGAACGAGAAGCTGAGGTTGAAGATACGCCTTTCCTGGACTACCATGCCGAAGACCAAGACGGAGATTTATTGATGAACGACTACGAGGTCAACCTGCTTGGACGAAGCTACGTTCTACGTCTACGCATGACCGGTCTTCGTCCCGCCCGGAGTACAACCAGTTCTTCGGTCGGTGAACCACCGTCGAAGCGTCAACAGCACCGGCCACCTCGGCCGGAGGACCCACTTGTGTCTCTGCCATCCGAGCTTCCTTCGACTGCGACGTCTGATCAGGAAGACCCGTCCACAGTGCCAACTTCGGACCCTGTCCCGAGCTTGGTTGGCACCACTGATGGGTCTGCCCGATGTACGACGTCCGAGTCACTCGTATCCAGGAATAGCTCGCTGGGATCTTCTTCGACGTCACTTCAGTCTGGTGGAGGGGCGCACATGCCGCTCGCCACGTACGGCCCGATGGTGATGTCTACGAGGACTTCTGGTTCAGGCATGCCTGGAGGCGGAGACCTTGGGTACTACCTGACTAGTCAAGTGATCACCCCGGAGCGAAGCATCCTGCCCGACCAGGAGGACGTCATCATGGCGGACCCCGAAGTCGCGGTCAGCACGAAGCCCGGTGAAGCGCGTGAGTCAAGAAGGCGCAGGTCAGACAGAGTCTCCAATCGTAGACATTCGTCCAGCGAGTCTGAGTCGGAATCCGACCGGAGTCGTCACCGTCGGAGCTCCCGAAGTCGTCGGAGCTCGTCCAAGAAGCCTTCAAGGAAGCGTTCCTCATCGCGACGCTCGAGTTACTCAGGACGCTCACACCGTTCGGGTAGATCCGGATGGTCAGTGTCAACAGGAGTGGCAGAAGCCGCTGTGAGCGCGCTACGTGAAGCGCAGCAGGTTCGTGAAGAACTGGCAAAGCTGACGGAACAACTTGCAGCGCAAAAGCTGACAAGTACGCCGGAAGTGGACGTCCAACACGCGCTTGCAGAGGCTGAAGTGTGCGCCCGCGAAGCTGAACTGCGTGCTCAGGAAGCTGAACGTCGCCTAGCTGGGGTCTCCATCGAAGATACCGGAGGTGCTGCGCAACGCGAGGATGTCGCGGCCGCCATTCAAGCGGCGTGTCTTCAAGCAGCCAATGCCGAACGTGAACGCGTGGAAGCCGCTGCCGTACAGCTCCTGCAGCAGCAAACGGAAGTCGATGCGAGGCGTGCGGCGGAGCAAGCTGCTTGGGTTCAACAGGCTCAAAAGAACCTGGATTCAACAGGCTCAAAAGAACCTGGATGAACAACGAGCTGCTTTCGAGCGACGACTGGAAGATGAGCGTGTGACAGCAAGGAATATGCAACGGTATCAGGCTGAGCAAATCCGGAACCTTCAAGCAACATCCACTCAAGTTCAAGTCGGACGTGCAACATCACCCCCAAATTCAGCAACTCAGGTTAAGTCTGAACGGTATGACCCTGAACGAGCAACTGAGACGAGTGGCGTAATCATGGGAGGGGGCACTGACGACCGGACACAGACTGAACCGAAGAACACTGCCGAACGATTGCTAGCGCAAATCAGGGCGGCACTGCCAGACGCCTCAGTCACCCAGCGTCCAGGAAGTGTGCCAGCGCCGAGGAAGGCCGACACGAATGCTGCTACGCGCAAGACGGATACGCCGCAGAGGACCCGCACAGAGGTGCCCAAGGCCGATACTAAGAAGGGTGTGAAGTCAGAGCAACAACCGGTGTCCAAGAAGCCGGATAGGAAGCCAACCTCTCCTAAGAAGTCTCAACGAAGCCCGTCTGGTCCCAGCTCAAGCTCCAGTTCAAGTTCAAGTTCAAGCTCTAGCTCGGACTCGAGTTAAAGTGGCTCTGTGGACAGCCTGGATGAAGACTTTTCGACAGGCGTGGACGCTTCGGATGCGACCAAGGCTGGCGGGACTCTCCTGACACTCCGGCCGTACGTCTCCTCCAGTACTTTGGAGAAGTTCAACGAGAAGGCCTCCATGGGAGATCGCCGGAGCTGGTGGGAGCGTTTTGTGAACATGTCGGTTCAAGGTGGTTGGACGGATAAGATGAAGATCAGCGAGCTCAAGATGAAGATGTCCTCAGCCGTCCGGAATTGGCGCGGCCAACTTTCGAAGCATGTGCAGAACGATTGGAAGCGGCTTTCGAGAGAGTTCAAGCGCAAGTACTTGAAGGGCCGGACTTCCGAGTCCGAACGGTACTATACGATGCGCCAGAAGTCGAACGAGAGTGCCATGGAGTTCTTCTACAGGCTGAATGAGGCTGCGGTCAAGGCTGGTATTCGCTACAAGAAGGGCAAGAAGGACCTGAGAGACCAACAGCTCAAGGCCATCCTGCGCAACACGAGATTCCATGGTCCAGACGACCTCGAGTATGTTCTGCAGCAGGATGAGGACCTGGGTCTGGATGGAGGCTACGACACTCCGCCGCCCCGAACAAGAGACTTCAGGGCGGACAAAATTCCGCCTAGACGTTTCAAGCCGGGGCGCCAAGGTCGCGCATACATTGGTCTGAGTGGTGGCGAGTCTGAAAGTGAAACCGAGGGACACGTGCGGTTCGAGGATGAAGAGGAGGATTTGGAAGAAGTCCCCCCAGAACCAAGAAGTTCAGAGCGAGAAAAACCAGAAGCCGCCAGTTCCGAATCGTTGACCCGAAGTGTGACTGCCCAAGACGTGACGACCGAAGAAGAGATCCGCAAAGCCGTGTTTCGTGTGATGGAACACTCTGGGTGGAGACCACCTCCCCAGGCAGATCCTCGACCGGGCTGGCAATCGCCTCGACCCGGATGGCAGTCACCTCGGCCGGACAATCCGAACAAGAATGAAATCTGTTAGAAGTGCAGCAAGTTCGGCCACAAGGAGGAGAGCTGCTGGAGTGACATGAAGTGCGACAAGTGCAAACGGACAGGACATCCGACACATGCGTGCAGGGTTCCGCCGTGCAAGAACTGTGGAGAATTCCATGACGGCCCGTGTGCAGACCATGAAGCCCTCCAAGCCGTGAAGACTCTCGCTCGTCAATGCATGCTGAAAGACCTGCCTGCTCACATCCTCAAGAAATTGCTGGGTGAGGAGGCAAATCAGGGGAAGTCGTTAAACGAGTAAGCCCGCTGGACAGGGGTCCAAAACGCGCCGGGCTGAAAAATCCCCAACGATTGTGTGTCTTAGTGTATGTCGGACCAGAGCTGAGAAAGAAGACGAACCATAACCAACAATGCATGACTCCTATTCGAGATACGACTGCTGAATCTGGACGTTGTGACCCGGAGCGGGTCCTCCCAGAACCAAACAACCAGGATGTTCGGACCGAGATGGAATTAGGTCCCGGTCAGCGTTATGGTTGGTGGGCGGATCACGAACAAGGAGACCGTCGCGAGGTTGCGTCAGTGCATGGAGCAGTGAACGATCTTCGGGTACAAATCTTACTGGACACTGGTGCATCTGAAAGTATGATCAGTTTGAACCTTGCGCGTAGGCTCAAGCTGAAGCTCCAGATGTTGCCAGAACCTATCAAGGTGTCCGGCTTAGGAGGAGTCCCGACGTATATCACTGCAAGTGCGAAAGTCAAGATCACGCTTGGAGTGAGAGTGGTTTACATCATGAATGTCTGGGTGACGAACATCGGTGAAGACGTGGAAGTACTTCTGGGGATGAACTTCATGTACGCTGCCGGAGTCCGGTTGAGTGTACGGGAGGGTCCCAGATGAGGAAACCATCCTGATGTGTGGAGTTACGTCACGACAGCATCTAGGGTTGGACTTGCCGGTGTTGTCTAATAAGAGTCTCTATCTCCGTCCGGGAGAGCATGCCGTCATTCACATCCAATACGGACAGAGCAATCCACAACGGGAAGTAGTATGGGCAGGACGCGGTGATCGCTGGGTGCCCCACATCATCTACGCGGCAGATCCTGGGCATCAGCGGTCAAGGTCGTGAACATCTCTGAGAAAATGGTATGGATTGATACTCGGACTCCGCTTGCGCGGATAGTCGAATTTGGAAGGTTTCCTCACTCAGGACGGTTTGTTCGCCCGGGGTGTCAGAAGTACAAGGAATGGCAGCAGCTCATCTACGAGAGCACTCCGTCCCCCGAGATGAGGAGACGTGAGCGTGAACTTGAAGAACTCGAGCAATCACAGGAGCCGCCTTCCGTCTTGACTCCCCAGTATGATTGGCCATCCAAGATCATGTAGCGACCTCGTCCGGGAACCACTGCAGCCAGAATTGTTCAGCTACAAGACCAGCCCAAGCAGGCTCGCTCGACGGATGCGGAACGACCGACCAAGGCTGTGTGCAGTGTGGCTACCCAGACGACGGAACTAGTTGATGTCGGCGTCCAGACGGATGTCCTCCAGGCGACTAAGGATATGACGATGCCGAAAGCGAGTGTACCTGAGAGCGTTGAAGTGACTTCGGATGAGTTGGAGTTGGAAGCTGAGCTGGTCTCACCTCCCCCTGAGGTTCAGGAGTATCAGGACGAAGAAGCTGAGGTGATGGATCTCCCAAGTTGTGCATGGCCGTCTACACCTGTCCGGAGGCTTGAAGAAGAATACATCCGATGCATGAGAGTCAGTCAGGAAGACTTGGATCTGGAACCGGCTGTTTACATCCAGGAAGGCAGTGAGCTTTTGTCGCGATTGCGCGATGAACTCGCTATGCTGCCCGAGCTGAAGGATTTCAGTCCAGAGTGCGACATCTCCACAGCCGACGTCGGTGTTCTGGCCGGACTAGTACCGCAGAAGAGAAGAAGCTGCGGTCCATCCTGAGGTATCATCGGAAGATCTTTCTGGGCGATGGCAATGCAGCGCCCGCTCCAGCCAGGGGCGTGGTGTGCGACCTGGACGTAGGTGACGCTAAACCTGTTGCTCAACGTCCAAGGTCCATTGCCCCACACATCATGTTGTAGGTCTACGAACTTCTCAAGAAGTTGTTGGAAACTGGACTGGTTGAATTCTCTGAGTCCGCTTGGGCGTCTCCGATCGTGATTGTCTTAAAGAAGAATGGTGTGGATATCCGGATGTGTATTGAATACCGGGTGGTGAATGGTTTCATTCAGCTTTCAACCTATCCACTACCCCTGATTGACGACCTACTGATTGGATTCGAGAGTGCAATGTGGTTCATGAGCCTTGACATGGCGAGTGGTTTCTGGGCGATACGGATGACTGAACGTGCGAAGTTGATTTCAGCTTTCGTGTGTCCGTTCGGACACTTCCAGTGGGTGCGGATGCCCTTCGGGTTAAAGAATGCCCCTCTAATTTACCAGGCAGTAATCAACAACTGCCTGTGGGGTTTCGTCCGACTGCCCGCGGAAGAAGAGAAGCTGGTATACAAAGCTGGTATACAAAGATGTGCTGGAGTTCCTCGGTTTGGACCCGTCGGAACGAGATGAGTCTGAGCGTGAGAAGGCTGAGCGGAGTGTGCCGATACTGACAGACAAGATCACTGCTTTCAAGCGTAACATCCCAGCGCCATACCAGATGGGCCCAGTCATTGGGCGTAGTTCGTACGTTGACGACATCGCTCATGGGGCGCCAACCTGGGATCAGCTGTGTGAAGACCTGAATGCACTTCTGTTCCGACTCCGATACTGGAACATTTCGGTCAGTCTCCCTAAGAGTGAATTCGGCAAGCTGTCAATCCCTTACCTCTCTCACGAGATCAGCGCTGAAGGACTTCGAGCCACGCCCAAGATTGCCAAGGGTGTCCAGGAAAAGTCCATGGGAAGTCTGAACTACTATCACAAGTTCATTGAGGACTTCCCCGTTGTGGCTGCAGTTCTGTATGAGCTCACCGATGAACAAGTGCGGGCTGGGAGAGAACTGTCCAAAGCCAAGGAGGCTTTCGAAATCTTGAAGAGGAAGATTGTGTCCACTCCACTGCTCAGGCATCCCGACCGGACCCGGCCTTTCGTGATTATACCTCATGCCAACCAGTGGGCTGCCTGTGCTGTTCTCGGTCAGTGTAACGGGCTGGTTACGGTTACGTAAGTAGGTAGA